>MU118033.1:46772-120497 GCA_014904855.1 Thelephora ganbajun
TATCTACCGAGGTTGAGGGTATCCTCGGTGAGACACGACCTGCGAAGGATCGTCGCGAGTCTCCAGGCTCAGTACTGACGCCGTGGTGAGAGAGAGGTCAGATCACATCCCCCATCACTGCGCGGCGAGGCACAGCACGCCTTTCAGCCTCAAACCCATTGACCTCCATGTTCCCGCAAGAAAGGAGCATCTTTTGCGTTACGGAACCCGTCCCCGAGGCTTACGGTGACCCCGTGTCCTTTTCGCGCCGAGTTGTCATCCCGCTAGCCATGGGCTTGGGATGCCGTGGTATCAAGTGTTGGAACGTCCTGGTGATACCAAATCCAGACGGCCCAGGCGATTCAACCAGTGGGAGACGATAGAGTAACTCTCGCCGTGCAACTACGCCCCTGTGGTTGGAAGCCATGGTCCATCTCGTATCTTTGCCCATGCGCATACTACGCTTTGATTCCCACATTGATTTAAAGGTAAGTCGGCTGTAGGAAGAGCTCGTTCGGGCCCTCACTCCCTCTCCTTCACTTTTTCGAATCTCTCTCCTCGACTTTCCTTGACTTGTCCTTTTCTCTCGTTCTCTCTTCTATCTCGTTTAGCTGCTACCTTTTGTGTTTCTTGGTTTTGCTTACCATGCCTCCTCGCGTCCACAGTCTGCTCAGAGTCGTTGCGCTGTGTAAGTTCAATTCTGAGCCCTTTACGTGGTTAAGCGGGTGCTTAAACTCTTCACAGGCGCAGAGATGGCCATACACGCAGGTATTTTTGCATTGATCGCAGCTGCGATGTTCGCTCAACAAGCAGGAGGTAAGGTCCAACCCGAGGTTCTCGTATGGTAAGCACTGACGGCCACGTATTAGCCTACGAGGCACTACAGTTCTCGATGGATATCATGGTCATGTTCGCGATCGTAGCCTTGTACGTCTCGCTAATTTCTTTTCTACCCATGATACCCTCCGGCCTAACCAGGTTCCGTAGCATGTTCTTCAAACACATACGTGAGGACGCGGAACCGAGTCGGATCCCAAACGTCACTTGTTTCGCCATAATATTTTTGCTCTCGTTGACGGGTGCGATGGGTCTCACCATCCGCGCAGCCTCCGGAAACAGTTTCTGTGAGGACTTTCTCTCTTCTCGTCCTGGGAAATGTAGGGAGGCTGGGTTGGCTATTGCGATGTCGTGGACTTCAGCTGTGATTGGTGAGCAAATTCGTCTTTTCACGATTCATGTTGTGTGACTTTACTTTACTGGTTCATTTAGCTGTCGCCGGGTTATTGGTTTCTTGGTTAGATAAATCCCGTGGAGCCGCGGAAGTGACCGGGCTCTATGTCCCACATCGGTCTGTCAGAGATACCGAGCTGCTGGGGCGACAACCAGCGTCGAAGCTTGCCAACGTCTTGCCACCACGCATTCAGATTCCTAGACCTATAGCCCCACATCCAGCCTCACGGTCGCGGGTTCCTTACCACAACCAAGGTCCTATACAACCAACCCCAGCCCCAGCCCAGACCCTTCCAAGGTACTCGCACATTTTCCCACCAAATAGGGTCCCTTCCTCTCTCCCATCTTCCTTTCCGAGAGAGTCAAACAGGTTGAGCCCGTTAATGCTGCACAGGAAAATAAACGGACCAGTGGGACAAGCTCCAAGGAATCAAGCCACATTCATGCGAATTGATGATCTACGAACCCTCCCTGGCAACGGCCACCAAGCAGGAGGGAAGATGCAGAGAGTAGACGAGAAAGACTTATGGAAGCAGAAGTTTCTTGTGTAACGTCACGGTGTTCGATCCTTTTTGATTACTTTTCTGCATGGGACAGGATTACCCGACTTGTTCACTTTCACGTTGTATTGTTACATACGCTTGTCCAATCCATAACTCCTTGGAAAACATCCACGAGGTCTAGGACGGTCGTCCCTGACGGTAAAAACGTGTCAACGCATCATACACGCCCTCCACCCGTTCACATTTACGACACACCCCGACTCTAATTTCACCAGGTTCTTTTAATGAAGAGCTCTAACGACACTTTCATCAACGGCGTAAATCCCGGTGGAGTCCGGAATGGAATGAAGATCACCGCCCTTGTATGCGTCGTCGGTGACCGCTAGCGGCCCGGGTCATCAAAAAGAGCGTGTTTGCCCGTGTGCGGGATCTGAAGAAAATTAACATGACCGCCCCTCTAGCGATTTTGCCGCGTAAGGTTCGACAAGTTTCGCCTTTCGTAACGTTTCGTTTCTTCGATCCCCTTCGAGATATGTAGGACTCCAAGCCTAGATAGCAAAAATAAGTGTAAATCAAATACGCACGAACGTGAACCTCTCGCTACTCGGCTCCTTATCTCTTATCACGAAACACGCGTCACGCGTCCGGATTTCTGCGAGGATTAGTTTCGGCTCCCACTACCGGTCGATCCCACGACCTGATCCTCGTCCCGCCAAGTCCGAGAGGCCACGAGTTGGGGATGTGTGTTGCTTTCATTGAACCTCAAAGCCAAAACGCAAACGTGCAGCAGATCATCATCGCTCCTCTCGCGGTAACTCCGTGCGATTTTCAAACTCGCCGCACGCGTGTTCCTACGGCATTCAACGAGGCCTCAGAAGACGGGATATAGGTAGAAGAGGGTCGTCGAGACGCGGACAGGGTCTTTATCGCCGAGATTAAACATTATGAGGTTGCCTCTTTGGGAAGAGGTGGTGTCCGATACTTCCATGACGCGCAGAAAGGAAAAGACCCTTCATCCAGGAAGTGTGTGCACTGAATTCGCTGTTCCTACTTCAAGTGAGAGCCGCGACCGCAACTCCGTGTTGAGTAATGTGTCTAACGAGTAGTTTCGTTGGTTTAGGGTTCATCAAACCTACCCTGAGAGTCGATTGGTCTCGTCCAGGGCTTCTGGGTCTGGCCTATCACGAAGAGTGACGGGAACCACGGATGGAGATAAGTTTGGATCTGGTAGATCTGAGGTGAAAAAACTAAGTTGGTAACGAAAAGGGATGAATAAAATCTTTGTGAAATGGGAGAAAAAACCGGGTAAAAATGAGGGCAGATTGGACATGAATGCGTTAGTGACAGCGATGTGGATGTCCAAATGTTTGTGTCCTGAGGTCGACTGGAAGAACCCCGCTCCTCAATCCGAAGACGAGGTGTCATATCATATTTTGTTTCGGTAATGTTGCCCTGTGGAGTGTGGAGTTGGACTGTGGAGTCCTCTCATGTCAAGCAGAGTTTGAGCGCGGGCCAATGTGAGTCGCCGTCCCGAAGGAGGTGCAATTCGGTCGCTACCCACCGATTCTCGAAAAGAAATAATCCAGAAGATCGTTCGAACGAAGTCGAATTCGTATGAGGAGAATGAGCCTCAGATACCCGTATTGCGTATCTATTGCAGACCCCATTGGGTACACTCACCACTGCTTCGCCATAAGTTGATCATCAAGTACACATCTCGTTCAAAGGAAAGTTCGAGCTAGCGGGTGACGTAAAATTCGTATTCACCTTTGGTGAATCCGTATCGTGCAGTGAATAGTTGGTTGATGACGGCAGCGGTCGACCTATGGGTAGCATGCGCACAGACCACGCACCAAGCGTTGGATCAGTAGCTTTGATGAGATGTGCTTCATTTGGGACTAACGGTTTGACTCGTTAGACCAGCAGCTCCAAGCCTCACCGGTGAATCGGATGGTCAGAAGAATTCGAGTGGAAGATTAGGTGACTGACCCCAACCCTCAGTGATCCTAAACACTTGGTAAGTATCTCCGCATCGGAAAGGTATGACCAGGCTGTAAACAAGAAATTGGCGTAACGGCTAAAGCTCAGCTGAGCTCGACGTAGATGGATGCAACGACATACAGGTGGAATCGTCATCATACATGACGCAACGTGTTCTCGTCCGAGTCGCTTGAAGTACAGCGGATACGCCCAGACTGAATGGTATTTGGATATGTCGTGATACACTAGTGTCTTCCTTTGTGCGCTGGGCGATAAGAGCTGTATGCGAGAGGTTCGTCGTGAATAGGATCTCGGAACGGTGGAAGCGGAACGGCTCGGTCACCCACCGGGACCCGCCTACAACGGGATAGAAGTCCTTTCCTTCACCAGGACGCCCGTGTCATGGGTTCAGGTTTTCAGCTTCAGACCTCGAATCTTTGATCACAGTCGGATGAGTCCGATAGAGTCTGAGCTAGCCTCGAAATGGATGCAATTCACCAGGAGTGGATTTTCGTGGATCTTGGGGAATGCTTATCTGGTAAGTTAAAACTCTCCATGTCATCGAGCATGATGACAGAATTACAGAAATGCTTGGGCGCGTTCTGCCCGAGATAAGCAGGTGGCTAGCATTCTCCAGCGACGAGTGTAACTAGGCTCCAACCACAGCGTGGTGGAATCCTATCTCACCTCGCCGCTCGGAGTCGTGGGCTCCTTCACCTGAATCACGTCCGGATACCGTGTATTGGATGGGCCCCACGCCCATGTCGACGTCATATCAGCATCATCGGCCGCTATCTGGATTTTTGAACCTTGCCCCTCCATGGTTAAACCCATCACCGGTCACCTCTCCATCCCCTGATCTTGATCTTCATTTACCCACCACTGCCACAGGCCTATGAGGCCTAGATTTCAGAAGCTTTGCTTTCATCCCGGCCATCTGACCTGGGAACATCTCAGGAAGATTAATTCGCTTTAGGCGATAGGGAAGTTGATGTCTGTTGTCTCTTAAACCCGCCTCCGTTCTTTGTTATCATTCACATCCACAACAGGAATCGGCGCGGGTGAAAAGATCTCCAGGTTGGGGGAAATTTTGTTTTCTCCGCCTCATGTATCCCATCTTCCTTTCGACAAAGGATCGACATGGAAAAATTTCCCCCTACGTCTTCCATTTTACGCACCTCGCGCACAAAAATTCTAACTGCGTCAACCGGCGCCACCCCGAGAAGATCTGCGAGGAACTCAAGGACAGGAACTTATCCTCCCTGGAAATTTACATCTCCCTTTGCCCACAAGTATCGACCGACAGGATTCCCGAGCGAGCATATGGGAGGTCGGGCTCGTTTACCCGTGAATTGTTTAGTTGATTATCATATCCAAACGTGGTTAAAACCCCGTCCAGTGCATCCACCGCATCAATCCGACTCGACCTCCGATTTTACGCCTCTCAGGGTGGGAGTCCACAATAACCGAGCCTCGGGTTCGTCGAGTCGATCCAACGCTTGCTTCTTCCTGTCGGGGGCAAAGGTTAAGCGAGCGATGAACCACCCCTCAACCGAAAACTACGACCTTCGGCCGAGGCAAAGCGGTAGACAACAGATCCCGACCCTCTTTCCTTTCTTTCTGACACCTGGCTATTAACCGTGCTCGTTTTCCCAAATAGGCAACTCAAATCTTTGGGACTCCGGCCACAAGCGCCTTCGCCATCACTGATCTGTCTTACACCCACTTGAACCGTATCTCCATACTTACTTCCCAATACGACTCTGTTTCTTCCTTGGCCCGGTAAGCAAACCTGCTATCTCGGCCTTACTTCAAACGCGATTTGGCTGACGTATCCCTCGACTTCGCATAATCGCGCATTTCCGTTTCTTTATCTTCCCCACGCGCTCGTTCGAATACTCCCAGTCAGATAACCAAGACCGGGGATTCTCATGTTTTTCCGCAGCTCGGGTTTTACCGGAACAGCCCCCGGTGTTAAGTTCCATAAGAGGCACGCGTCTCCAGAAATTAGGATTACAACTACCCAACTACCGGGACAGCCAGTGCACCGCCGTTCATTTCCGTCTGGCAGACATATCTCCTCCTACACGCTAAAAGATTGGGAGCGGATCGGGCCGCCGATATGCTCGGTTTGGTTTGTTCCCGCCGAACTTCACGTATTGCCATCGAGTACAAGGCCCTCACGCGCGCACCAAATGGATTTTTGTGGATGGTTCTACTTCGTTACCTGTCAATCAGTCTGCACTCGCCCCACGATGCCGGACCATCGGCAAGGATTTTCCGAGGCGTTCCCATCTGCACTCAAGTGTCGTCCATTAACCACCAGGTTCCGTGGCCTTGTCAGATAAGCCCCATGAGACGCGTTTCGCTTCCGTGCGGGTTCCTCGTAGTGGATACTTCATTCCGCCCTGACCGCGGCGCGGAGGATCACTAGGTACTGACACCGACCCGAGAATCCTTGTTTTTTTGATTCGTGTCAAATCAACCGCCTTCGTGTGTGCTTACGACCCTGATCAACCAATCACGTTAACATCAGCATTGCAGTCCTTGTGCTGATGCTATAACCGCCAGGAACCAATGATCCCAATGGCAAAGACAGATTATCCACTCTAGGACTAGCGAGAGACGAATATAGGCTGTTGACAGGAAGCTTATCCGCCTGCACGGGGCTGTGCGAAGCGGATGGTTGGGAGATGAGATTGACTTAGGACGATGTTCTCCCTTGCTCCGATACGGACTTCGCAGGTTCGTTCGCTGTCTGACCATTCTCGGATGTATAATTCTGATAAGGCGGGACAAGGTACGTCGGCACGAAGAAGGGGAGCAAACGAAAATTGTATACGGCTCGGTCCTTTCACCCCCACCAGATTTGATGCAGAAGGGGGGACAAAACGAGTGTCCTCTTCGGAGCTAAACTTCTTCTGGACAGGCTCTTTTGTCGCATTCTTGCCCAGATACCGTTTTCCCTGTTCTATCCATATCCTGGCGGGGTTCCCCTTTCCAATTCCGCAATTCAGTTGCTTCGCACTTTACGGCCATAATGAAGGATTTTTATTCTCCTTGGGACGTTTTTCATCTCGGGCTTGGTTCGGAATCTTCCGGGTCTCATCTCCTTGATGGACGGACGTGGGTTTTCATATGTACCTAGTCAGGATAACGTTACTCATCTTTGACGATCCACCCTCAGGAAGCCGCGTCTAGGGTGTCCCGAAGAGATAAGGACAGCTCTTAACTGCCTGGATATGAGACGGTGAACAAAAAGGGCATTGAGCATTGTATGCTGTACTCCTCGTGGCACTACACGTTGACCTTGAATGCGCTCGGTACGTGGGATGGGATTGGTTTGAGGCATTCTGAATTGACTCTTGAAAACGCGGAAGCGATTTGCTCCCGGAGATAAGCGTTTTTTCATCTCTATTGAGGCCTATATTAATAAGCACATAGTACAACAATGGGTACGAGAACCATTCGCGACGCCCAGAGGTAGAGGGTGCGAATGGCACGGGTGAAACGTTACAGTCTCAGCGGTGTGCCACGGTGAGTGGGGATGTGAACATCGAAGTCAATCCAGCAAGCGAGGACAACCGGAGCTGATGATAAACGTGAAGGAGGGGTCGCAACACCATCCCCATTGAACGTGGTCAAGAAGGAAAAAAAATCATAACGAGAGGATTGCCATGGAACCCAAGGTCAAAATTCCGACAGCACGTACAAACCACTTCCGTAAATCACACAACGAGGTCGCAGATGGCACATCGGCATCAGAGCGGTTGCGAGCGGGCCATAGTACTCCAACCGCCCATCTCAATCGATAACGCATTCCTGGCGTTTGACACTCCAAAAAACGTAGAAGCCACGGGTATGTATGAACGCCAGAAGCGAACGATAGCGGTCGATGGGAAGCGTCATCTCCCACACCCGACGCCATTTGAGCTGGTGCCTTCGTACGTGTAAGCGTCGGATTTCAGGGGGAAGGAGAATGTTTAGTGTGGCGACCATTGAGTCTGTTGGAGAGGGAAGAGGCCATCTCATTGAATTGGCCAAGTTTTTCTGACTGATCGTGAGAAACGTTCTGATCCAGTCCGGGTTTTCGCGCGAGGGGAGGGCCACCTACACATACAGAGTAGTGGTAGTAGTAGGAACGTGGATGCCACCTTTTCTATCTTCTTCAGTTTGGCGTGCTGTGTAACCACTGCAGAGAGAGTGGGGATAGACAGGTTGGGATGGTGGGTTTGACACCCGAACGATGTCTGTCCTGTCCAGCGGTCAATCGATAGGAAACAGAACAAAGATGAAATGAAACCGTCCGTTGGACGTCCCGTCCTTTCTCTCGATGCACAGATGCAGGGCTACGAGGGACCCGGTCCCAATCAATTTTACTTCTGATGAAAAAAAGTTTAAAATTTTTCGATCCGTGCACGAGCAT
The DNA here is from genome assembly GCA_014904855.1 of Thelephora ganbajun. NCBI lineage: Eukaryota > Fungi > Basidiomycota > Agaricomycetes > Thelephorales > Thelephoraceae > Thelephora > Thelephora ganbajun. The sequence continues at coordinate 54,891 of MU118033.1, forward strand.
CAGAAAAAGGGAAAGAGAAGACAGCGGCTTGGCTCCACAACCGTTAGTGTACATCACTTACTGCCACGAACCCGGACGTCGGCTCTTCTTCTTTGTCTTTGAAATCGGCTGACGAACAAGCCGATGACAAACCCGATTCTGCCAGTGAGATGGTAGATGTTATCAGGCGCGTAGACCCGGCGCCGAAGGGTGAAGAAACGCGCTTCACAGCGAGGTGGAGAGAGAGACACACACACACACCCGACGGGCCACAAGTTGAAGGTCAAAAGTTAGGGCCCCCAGGGGGGGTGGGGGTTTTCATTTTAAAACGTTCATTTCCTCAACTTCACGGGGAACCAACTTTGTTAGGGTGAGCACGACCGTCTTTCACACAGTGATATTAAAAGATTTGAAAATCACAGTTTGACTTTCTCGAAAGCGGTACCCTGAAACCACGAGGGTAGCGGTCGGAGGACTCGTGGCCGACCAACCATTCGTGGTCTGACCCACACCTTGACACTCCCAGTTGCACCAAGGTTCCCGGACGGTGTCCAGCTGACTTGTCTGAAGGTGCTTCTTCAAAGAACCCACCCTCTCGTTAACAATTGACAAGTGAGAAACAACACTCTCCCCTCATTCCTATCGTTACAGATCATGCATCAGGCGGGGGCTAATACACTTAAAGATCGTCCTCCCCCCCACCTCAATTTTTGCACGTCGTTTCCCTCTTCTCCAAGCTTTCCCCGCACTCACACGTATCCGGGGTAACAACCCCAAAGCAGCGTGGCCAAAATTAAGAAAATTTCCTTGGCGAACGAAGAACGAGAGCAAAGGGTTCAAGGTTTCGAAATTCGGATGCTCGGGTTCGCGGTCAGTAAACACAACGTCGGCCGTTTGCGATATCAAAGAGGAAACTGCTCCCGACTTTGAGTGTGAACTGTATGAGTTTGGGCCGGTGAGTTCTGCACAGTTCGGTCGCGCCGCACCGAGTCAGCGAACGATAAGGATTTCCTTACTCATCCCAACCCTTCGAGGGGAACAATGGGGATGAAAGGGGATAATCGATGAGGAAACCCATCGACATCGAGGGGGTGAGGGATATCTTGAGGGAAGTGAGTGTTCCAATGTTCTGTAATACGTGTAAACCAATAATCCACAACTCGTAATTCACCATACACAGTCTGCAATCACTCTACAACACGCCCAAAAAAAGGGGGGGGGGTCCATCATCCGGTACGACTCTATCGATTTTCAAATCTACTCCTCGAAGTCACGGCACTCACAAACGTGGAACGAGGGAACGCGGAAGAACATGGTGGTGAATCGCCGCGTCCACGCTGACGCACGTGCGAGAACGCACCCTCTCCCCCACTGGGCGTCGAAGAGCACCCTCTCCACCCCTCAGAGGAAAAACGTTCTACTTGCTCCACCGATACCTCCCAATAGGTAATACATAGCACGCACGCCAAACTCTCGCCATAACACGTTCTTGATGGGGTGATTACGAAACTCGGAGTTCAAAGATAACGAAGTTGAAATCGGAGAGGAAGAAGGGCGAGCGGATAGTGCGGTTTCCACCAAACTTCAAGGTTTTTCCAATGAATCATCACGGCACGCGAACTTTCTTCCACAGGATCCCTCCCTCCCTCTCCCCCTCCAAATGGAGAATCCAAGATCTCGTTTTATGTGACATCGGGCACCACACAGATGAATCGAAAAGATAAGAAAGGAAGAAACGCGATCCCCCCAATGAAACGATTGAATTTGAAAGCAGCGTGTGTCTCGACTACCGAAGCTCGTGTGGGTGGGGAGGCAGCGCATGAGGAAGTCAGAAGGGGAGGGGGGAAGAGCTTGACTCGGCGGTCCAGGGGGGGAAATGGAGACGGATACGGCCAGGCGATCCATGCGAGCTGTCAATCCAATCTCTTCAGGGGTCAATGCAACTATAGTAAAAACAATGAATCGTCGCTTGACAATCAACGCTCGACATCACGAAGTTTTTTGATTAGAGGGGACCAAAAAACTCTGCCCAACGAGGAATCGAAACGTCAGGGACAAAGAACCCTCAAAGGCGCATCAGATAAGATCAATCCTTCAAATCCTCAGACGCGTCTCGGATAAAGTCGCTCTATTGATAACTAAACTACTTTGCTATCATTAAACGACAGCAAGGGGCGAATGTCTGTAATCGTCAGGTCCAAGGTGAGGGGGTCTAATCGTGTTGCAAAGACACAATGGTTGTTGCAGCAAACTAATAAAGGGCGAGGGCAGAAAGGCAAGTCTAAGCGTGTGGTGGATATGAACTTGAAGCGTGCAAAGTTGAGAAGCGCAAAATACGTATATATATCGGTGTACAATCGACTCTCACACTGAATGGTCGATCAAGGGATACGAAGAAGAAAAAAAAGGAAGAGATGTGAGTTGTATATGGGGATGAAGTAGATGTAGTGATGGTCGACCCCATGGGCGATGTCCGAGGTCAAGGTAAAGAAATTGTATATGTACACGAGAAAAGGAACGGCATGTGAACGGGGTGGTAGCAAATAACGATAAGTCTCAAAGTTACAAGCCAATGCCCGATCCCCGAGCTAAGTCGTAGCCAGCCGCATCCAAGTCGCGCGTGTATAACGAAATGCAATGCGCGGAAAGTTTCAGGCAAGTGGCAAATGTGTTGGAAGGGGTTGAACCGACCATGGGATGCGACAGCGAGATCAAATTCGTAATAGTACAGAAACCTCAGTGTATAGATGTGAGAGGAGACATTCCATGAGGATAGCAGGCGTAAGGGTGATTTTTGAGGTCATGAGGGCGAGAGACGTTAGAGCGATCCGTCGATCCAAGAGGCGTAGTGTGGACGCATAGAGGGTGACCAGAGAATATCGATAGGCGAGCGAATGAATGAATTTACGCAAAACCGGCGACGGACCGCATTCTGTTTCATCGCCGTCAGGCGTCAACGTCCTTGTGGAACAGGGCAGGAGACAACGTACCATAAATAGAGAGAAAACCTCTATATGGCCAAGAGCAGTTTAACTCTCGACGCCGACGATTGAGAAGCTAGTTGGCGATTCAACTCGTCTTCTAGTGCCCCAGATCTGACCAGTGGTTAGCTGGTTGTCGCTTGTCCAATTGAACCATCCGCTGGCTCCAGTCCCTTTACCTATCCACCAAGCAGTCGCGCTAGATGATGGCTCCGTCTTCTCCTGAGGAACCACCGTGGCGATCGGTACGTCTTCCTCGACTGGACTGCCCTTTCCCCGGCTAAACACTCCTGGCGTGGGGGGCGAGCTCTGGGCAAAGCACCATTGCTTCACGAGAGCTTCGTGCAACTCTGAAGAGGGCAGCTCAGTCATCAGTGGAGACATCGGACCAGTGGGAGACGATCGGCTATTTTTCGGCGTTGATGACGAAGACGACGAGGCCGAGGTGTTGGTCGACGAGGTCAGCGAGGGAGGGAGCGGAGAAGCAACCCTTGGGGGAGTAGATCGCGGCGAAGAACGGGGGGACGGAAACATGGGGATTCCGTCCTTGAAGATAGGGGCAGAAGTGCCTATGTTCGACCTCGGTTAGCTTTGATCATGATCAAGGAAAGAGCAGGTGTGCTTACTTTTCGGTTTCGGTTCCGGGTGAAGCACGAGTGGCTGGGATACCTCCTCCAAACTACCCGAACGGCTCCTAGGAGGGGTGGGAGTTTGAACTGGAGAACTAACACGGACAGGGGGGGAGAAGTGGTTGGTCGACTTCTGAGGAACCTGGGAGAGTGTTACACCTCCAGGGATACCGCGACGTTCAGCAAGAGGGGGCCGAGAGGTCTTGTCAGCCTGATTCGTAGGTGGCGTCTTCCTCAAGGTGGGGGACGAGGGGGGGATAGGGAGGGAAGGGGGGCTTGGAAGGACCGGAGTGATCTTGGGGAAGGGAAGAACACTGGTCTCGACCGAAACACTGGGAGTGACAGGAGTCGGCTTCATGGTGCTCGGAGCGACAAACGACTTGTTCTGGGAAGGGGGCGATGCGCTGGGAGAGGAAGGGGGCCGTTTGAAGGAGACACGGTAGTTCCTGCCGTCGTTGTTGTCCCACCATTCACCAGTACCGGGTGCAGTGAACCTTCCGACGAAAGTCATGGTGTGCTCGGTAAGCTTCTGCTCGTAAAGCTCGAGATGAATGATAAAGTTGAAACGATCCCACTTGAACTCCTGAGGACCACTCTCGCCATTGGCAAGTCGTCCGATCGCATCACCCACGGTCCTAGATCTAGGGAAAGGGGGAGGGAGATGGGTGAGAGAGTTGGTGTGCTTGCACAAAACCTCCGAAGTGGTCTCCCAGTTGTCGAGGGTAAATCTGAGGGCAACTTGCTTCTCAAAAGCGACGTTGCGGACAAGAATGGACCCATAGAGAGCAGCAGGGCGAGACCTGGGAAGGGTCAAAGCCTCGACGTAGATGTTGGCATGGGGGTTGGAGGTGTTGGGGAGTGGAGTGGATTGATCGGGATCGACGATGGGGAGCAAACTCTGGACGGCGAGGGGGGATGAACCGGGAGAGTGTGGGAAGGGGTAAGCTGAAGGCTCTACCTCTGTCTCGGTCTCTGTCTCCTCACCAGCAGGCTTAGAGATGTTGGCCGGCTTACCGGACCGGTTGTAGACGCGGATGGACTCAAGGCCGTCGTCGGACTCTGCGAAATGGACATTTTTGAGGACATTAGGGGTAGCAGGAGCAGATTGGGCGCGTAGGTGAGCAATCTGAGGGATGTGAGGGGAAGAGGAAGAAGATTTCAAGGAAGACTTGAGAGGTTTGCCATTGGAAAGGATGATCGACGAGGAGGCATTCCTTGGAATTGGGGACCTCAAAATAGGTGAAGAGTGCCGAGGCTCTGTGGGAGAGAGAGGAGAGAGCAAAGATAAGGAAGATGGGAACGGCACCGAACCGTGGGCTGGTGGGAGAGAGAGGAAGAGGGAGGGATGAGTTTTCTGCTGGGGACTTTGGACAGAGTCGTCGTTTGCCTCTTCTTGCTGGTCCTGTTCCTCATTGAAGTGGAACAGGGCCTTTTTCTGAGTAGGCTTACGTTTGGGCAGAGAGCCGAGGGAAACGAAAGCACCTGGGCCTGATTCATCGGAGAATGAAGGACCACATGAACGCGTCCGCCTATGAGACAGACGAGGGTTGGCCACGGTCGTCGTGGTCGTGGTCGTAATGGAAGAAGGAGACGACGTAGACGGAGACGAAGGGACGGAGTAAGGCATTCTGCACGTCCTGGGCCTGGGAAGGGGGGGAGGGATAGATGGAGGAGGTGGAGGTGGGGGAGGTGGTGTGAGGAAGCTGTGAGGGATTGGACGAGTTTTGTTCTCTTCGAAAATCCTTTCCGTACCTTCGGCTCGTCTTATCAATTTCCTTGAAAAATATTAAAAGGAAAATTTTCCTGATCGGGAAGTGGATTGGCTGGTTATCAAATTTGTATTCACAAAGAAATCTAGGTCTCGGTTTTTTGGCCCAAACTGTTCCTTTCTCGGACTGGACGGGTCGAGGTGGATTCGAGAGAGGGAGGAGACAATTCTGCATTCTTCATCCCATTCCCATTCCCTTTCTCACTTCTGAGCTGTAACTATCGAGCAAGAGACGGCCCTTGTTCATCCTTCGTCGGCGGGGAGATCCCGCGCACAAGGATATAGAGTGTGTATGGCAACCCGCAACATCCTGACAACTGCCCAACCAAGAAGACTGAACGACAGCATGGACACCGGAGTGTGGAAGAGGCGGGAGCAAAAGCCTTTTACGTATAGCTGTACATAAGAATAAAAGTGAAGAGAGAGAGAGAGAGAGAGAGCACCCCTCCTTCGATCCACTAAGCTATACTTGTCCCCTCAATTGCCAGCTCAGAACGCTCGCAATCCATTTCAAAATCATTCGTGTCCCTAATCTGTAACTAGGGTTCGCTGTTTGTGAAGGTACACTCGTCCCCAACACATCTTGATCGCGTCTACTAGACCATCTTCGCCTAAGGACAGAACCAGATCGGTGACTTGCTCTTTCTGACGATCACTCCGAGAGAGTTGAGAGAGGGAGGACAACGGTAGGAGCGCCAAGTGGGGCGCTTCCAATATTCCGCTTATAGAAATCGCCGGAGTACCACCATGCCATAGTTATCCCTCCCTTCCTACTTACCTAGCAAATATGCCACGCTTCGGTCCTACAACCGTGCACCTCTGATCCCGCTTCCATCCCCAATCCGGTAGCACTAGTGCGGAAATCATCACCCGACCCCGCCTCGCCCCTGCCTCGTCCCCGACGTTCACCTGACCCCTTCCCCATCCACAGAGAACCGATGCCCCCTCGAGTTTAATAATTTAGTCTTCCTCGTCTATGATGCAATGTCCTCCTCACGAGATCTCTACGGAAGCGTAGTAACCCGTCCCAGTGATCCCCTGTACGTTATCCCGATTTATTCAGCGCTACCCCTTTGGCATCTCGCCAGCCACTTGGGCTCATGTCCCATGACCAGAAAAACATCAATCATCAAGGACACAGAACTCCCATCTCCTACCGGTGGCGCTGCTAATGTCGTTATCGAGCATGCAAGCCTCTTCAGAAGAGAGTCAAGGAGGATGGGGGTAGTGCACGCCAGAGCAGAACACTCTGGAAGTAGGCGGTGGCGGAACTCAACCGATTGAACATACGCCTGCGCACGCAAAAACTTTCGGTCCGAGGTCTGCCCGGTTTGTTTAGCAGATATTTCTGGTCCGCATTCGCATGCTTTTATTTTCATCCGTCGGCGTTGACCCGCTCTGGTAGGTCACGTTTACCCCGCCCGTCCCTAATTCACCCACAGGTCAACCTGTCCAGGCCCTTTCTCCGCCGCTCACCGGCAGCTCCCGTCCATTCATCTCGGACTCATTACCCCACATTTCTTTGACGACCGACTCGACATTCCAAATTCTCGGATTTGCATATGCCTTCGTCCCATGATTACGATGGCGACGAAAGCCAGAGTCAGCAAAGGGAGATCTGGCTCCCCTACACTTCAAATTCGGCCGACCATGAGCCTCTTCTTCGCTTCAGCTGTTCCTTCATCCGCGGTGCTCATCCTTGCTTCTTCAACCATATCTTCCCGACTCGGAGAGTAAGGATTGCGGTCCTTCTCAACTAGTCGCTTCAAGCCGTTTCTGATCGGAGCTGATGAACCTAACATCTGATTTACTAAATACCCTACTCTGGGTAAGGGATCGTTCTGATGATCTTCATCCCACGAGCGGATGAACAAGGAATAGTAATCCTGGCCCGAACGACCCCCGAGGCATCGGAGTTGGACGATAGGTTGTTTTTTTTCGGCCCTCGATGACAACCCGCTTTTCCACCCAGCACCCCCGTCTATCTAACTCCGCAAGGGAGCAACGAGGTCCTTAGAACACTGGCCTCCTTCCCTCGATGCTGCGGGGATAATCTTCAAAGAGAAAATCTGGACTCTGAGCCAGAATCAGAATTTCGAGGTATGTCCTCGCCTAATGCTCGGTCATGTGTATCGCGTGTTTCCTTATCGTGTTTTGTGTTTTTGGCTCAGTTACGCGGTGCGCACGAGCCTTATACTGTAACCGATTGTTCCGTAGGTGGTTGATCACAAAGGACCCAACGCTACGGCGAGGGCAACGAAAGCACGAATCACCCATCATCCAGGTATCTAACCAGAACCTCTACGTCGGGATGTGACTTCTGCCCGTGACCTTTCCTTGCAGCGAGGGGTGACCTGCTTACAAACCAAAGGCCGGTCTTGGCGAACCCACTCTCTCCCTAGCGTGTTCTCGCCGGTCATCTCTTTTACTTAAGCTCGACCTACTTCATCGGCGCATCGGAACGAGTTTTCTTCCTTGCTGTATTGTCCTCTCAGCCGTGTCGTAAGGGACCGCTCGCTTGAGCACGTCCCAGTCAATCAGCCGTAGGTATAGTTCAGCATGGGCGCATATATACCACTGATCATCGGAAGTCCGGTCCTGCCAGGCGCCCTTATCCCACTCCCCCTCTACTCATAAACATTCCGTTCCATTCATTGCAACTCTGCTCTTGGCGATGTGCGTTTCGCTCTCGCCTATGGGAAACGGATGCTTCGGAACGAAACAGTGTACCGCCATCGTTTCAAGAAACTCGAAACTTGAATGATCTGGAATGGAATGGAGCGATTTTTATTTGTTTACATTTTCTTCTTTTTGTTCCTTATTCGCTTCAGCGAACCGTGGTCGACCAGTGATTCCACTCCGTCAACAGCGATTGCCGGTCATCGTCAAAGCCGTTCATTCTATCCTTATTCCGTTCATTGGTCCGGTACATCCGTACTCACAACATCCCCAAACATCCAGTCTACTCCACTTACGAACCTGCACACATCGACTGCGGCTTCCGCGAAACACGGAGTTGGTGTACAGAGGCCGATTTGTCGCCTTGTACGCTTATCTTCCTATTTCCGCCCATGTGTGGGGTTGGATCAGTGTTACCGGCCCATCTTTCGCTGAACTTGGACGCTTAGGCACTGGATGGGTGAGGGTTGAACGCATATATTCACACAGCTAACGAGATGATGCCGTTGCCCACTGACCTCTCTCCTAGGCGTGATTAACAGGTTGACCCTCCCCCTAGCTCCACCCCCAGCATGCTCCTGCGACCGCTTCACGGTGTCTAGACCTGTCGTTCTTGCTGGTGATGTCATGGTTCTGCCGGAAGGAGTCTAGGATACGCGTGGTTCTTTGAACGATTCTCTCGGCTATATGTCTGGCTTCACGTCACGCTGTCGGTCATCCCACCTCGCCTTACGACATATTTACTCTGCTTTTATATCGGCCATAAGACCTGCCGGTGCCAGGTGATGACGTTGATCCTTTCACCATTGTTGTTGCTCTGAATTTTTGGGGCATAGTTACTATAAGAAAATAGAGCCGCTGGTATCACAGTCGAATGTCGGACGCGGTACGTCAGAGAGCGTCCATCCACCATCAGACCGCGGGGCAAGGTACCGAACGGGATGATGTCGTAAGTGGGCTGTTTCGAAAACTCACTCGGACTTGATGGGGACCGGCAAGCACGGCAGGTGAAGCGGTGGTGGGTCGTGGGTTTCCTCCTTCGAGTGCCTTTGACTGTTTTTTGAGCGGTCTATTTCTCTTCAGGTGGAAAGACTGCCATTACCGTGACCGTGCTGGTGTCGTGCGAGCGATCTGTCGACGATTGGGGTCGTCAAGGCGCCGGAAATGGGACCAACTTCTGTGGTCGAAACGCCTTGCGCCACTGAGTTCCGGTTTCGGTGATAACTCAGTAAGTAGCGTGCTCGACGATGATCCCCAGAATCGATGGAGCAGAGATGAGGATGACGCATCTGCGTGACGCCTGAGGCTTGTGAGTCTCAAGAGTGAGGTAAGCTTCCCAGAATCTTTTGTGTTCCTTCCCCAAACCTTTTCTCTCTCCGCTCCCACACGTACACAAAAGTTTTTCTCTCGTGGAGGGGAGGATCAGTGGAAGGAATGGGATAGGATCCCCACGTGTTCGCCACGCCTCGCCTGTTGTTCGGTTGAAATCCCCCCCATATCTCTCTCGCTTAGATTTCGCGCTCTGTTTTCAAATACCAATTGATTGTCTGTCTTCGGGCGGGTTCGAATGGGGTCTGATTGTCTGCAACACCATCTTTCGCAGCGTTCGGTGTCTGTGTCGTATCGTGTCGCGTCGTATCTTATCGTATTGCCAAATTGGCCGTCAACCGGGGAAAAGGAACGAGGAAAAGTGAGAACAAATTGGGTGTCCAGGGGAGATTCTACGGCGCTTCCGTACATATAAGCGCGCGCCTAATATCGGCTCCGTTTCTTTGTTCGTTGGGGGAAAGGGTCTGGACCCACAACCTATGGGGTCCTGAAAATCTCTCCCTCGCGCATCGAGTCGGGTTGGTCCTTACAGGTGCATTTGTTTTTGGGCGTGCGGGGTAAAAGAGGCTGACTCGAAGCAAGAGCAGCCTTCAGAACCCCTGGTCGCCCCCCCGCATATATACCGAGCCCGCAACCGAAGCGACAGTGAAAGGGGGAGAGAGAGTCTCGACCGCCTTTTCTATTCTACTCTTGCGACGGACTAGAGTCCCCGAGCCGCGACTTGATAAATCTTTGATCCTCTCCGCACTCCAAACTTGGATAACCCCGTCGCTGGTTTCCTTTCCACGCCACTCCGTTACCTCTTCCCCCCACGGCGTTTACTCTCTGCTTTGTGCCAAATATTTCAATCATCATACGATGTTCGTCGTTTGGAATGTTTATCCGCAAAATCGAAACCGTTGCCACGTACACGCGGTCCCACATGTCATGCAACACCCACGGCGTTTTAGTAATCGAACCTGTCGGCTAGTAGGTGTTAACCGTACACGTCGAGCGCGTCATTGAACCTCGCAAGCATCGCCTTGCTTCTTTTTCCACTTATCCCCGTGAGCAAATGGGGGATTTCTACTCGTGCCTTAGAAATATAGGGACGTATGTCTGTTTTGACAGTGCTACATGGATGTGGAAGGCAGTTGTACTGAATGTTCTCAATTTCTTTCCTACTCTCTTCCCTTCCGTATTGGTGGGATCGATGCGGCCTTTATATATGCGCGTCCCCTGCTTTTCATTCTATTCTCTCCCCGCTATTTCCCTGACCCCGAGATCGGATAGTTTCAATGGAGTTCATCGACCACACCACCGCTGGCCCACCTTCAACCTTGTGTCTTTCCTTTCTCCGGTCTACATCCAATTCCCCGGTCTGCGCGTGCGTCCCAAGCTTCAGAATGGCTGATCTCACAATTTTACGTTACCCACTGAACATTATCCCAGGTTCTTTCAAGTCTCCTGGTTTTCATTGACCCTTCTTACGTCTACGAGAGTATCCTAAGGGGTTCGAGGTGTGGTATTACTACGTAACCCGCGGTCCCAGTTCATCTCGAGATTTACGTTGCTTTTTTTTTTTTCGTAAGATTTTTGATCTGCTCGCAAACACGAGTGTGCTCCCCATCAGGTAATAATGATGACAGCAGGTAGGACAATGATCCAGATCTGAAGAGAGTGGTCGAACTCCATATGTTGGCCAGTATACATGGCGGGTTGTTCCGGACACCCAAAGGGCGTCTCTCCGGCGGACGTGCTCGGAGATCGTGTCGGGCATCCTAGGATGCCCAATGAATGCAATTGGGGACAATCTCTGAACGTCCGAAGATAAGGATGTCTATGGAGCTACCTAGAGATGTACTGCGTGGACCGCTCCGGGAGATTTGGTCCCATATGTTCTTGGGATCTCCCAGATCATTGAACGTGCACGATGGCACTCGCGTTGTAAGGACATCCTTTGCGGTATGTTATGGACCTTGGTGTAAACGATCAGTGAGATGATCACCCACCTCAGCGATCTAGTCAGACCAACGGGGTTATACACGTATACGCGACCCCACCCCAATACATGTGGACAAAGCTCGATTCATTTGATTGTTATTTCCGGTGCCTTCTCTGCCTCTCATGTCGCTCACTCATTGTCCTTGTGGAGCGATCCCAACCTCATCCTCGTGTTCCTTTCGCCCCTTTTCCACCTTACCACCGGCAGTAAGGTAGCTCTGCAAATGCTCAATCACTCAGGTTTGGTCCACTTGTCGCACTACACTTGGGCTTTGACAATGAAGTGTAACGAACCTGGGACGAGCATCGCCGTTTTGGGGCTACCTTCTACCATGCGCTGGTTACCGAGTTGTTGCTTATCGTGACGAATGACTCTGCTGAGGTGACCGGGGTGGGTAGGACCGGCTCTCGTACATCCTCCCTTGGAGGTGTCAGGCCATCGAATGTTTCTCGTGCGAAGCTGTGAAATACTCCTATGCAAACTCTCGAGAGTCTGTGGTCGATAGGACCGAGGTTGGTAGGGGTAAGAATTCGGGCGGAGAAGGGCTCAACGTCGGGGTTGACTCCTTCTGATTTCAGGCTTTCGACCTGATTCCGTCCTCTCTCTCTCCTTTCATCGACTATTTAACTTCAATCGAGGCATCGAAGTTTCCAAGACTCGCACCCATCAACCAGAGAGGTACTCGCCCCACTCGACGATCCTCATTCTGTCTCATGAAGGAAAACTCTCTACTCTGCGGCGCCAGTCCCGTCGCTCAATGTCAAAGATCGTCGTCCTCTCGAACAGGTTCGATCGCGCGTTCATGTATCATGATTTAGAATGATCCAAGACGATCCACCATGATCGTTGGAGGGACGTGTCAAAAAGTAGTCTATCATCCGCCCTTATTCGCTTCCGAATTTCCCAAGTTTCAGACCAAAAGGGCAGCATTTATAACCGGTGGGCGGCTCCAAGCAGATCACCGGCCGCTTCTTTCCTTCACAGCATTGGGCGGGTTCGCGATTTCTGGGGGTATCCAAGAAATTGCAAGTTAAATTTTGTTGGTGAGCAACGAGGAGTATGACCGGAGGAAAGCGAAGGAGGCACACAGGAACGAATGCAAAGTGACACGGAAACAATAACAGTGTCATAAGTTTTCAGGAAGAAGCCCGAATAGTGATAGTCTGAACAAATGCGTTCCTATCATCCGCCGCACGGATAACCGGGTTATACCCAATACTGACTGATTGGTCGCTCCGACCATGGACGAACCGTAGATGCTGATATTCGACCCAGCGTCAATGTTCACGATCTCTGACTGGTGATTGATCTGGCTCGCCTTGTTTCAACTCGCGTTGTCGTAGTTATCGGAAAGGCTGTAAAATTTAGCTCTGAAGGTGAGGGTTTTCTCGGACTTGTTGACGTGTAAGTCCCAAGCTGCCTTCTCGTTCGCGCTGAATGAATGACCCTTCCGTTTCGAGAACGTCGGAGTTGTAGAGCGGGCAAGGAGGTATGTGTGGGGGGAGGTTCTGTTGGAAATGAGGAGATTCCGTCTGCGGGAGGCCGAGGTAACGGTTCGCGGTTCTCACGAGGTAATAATTCACTAAAATGTGACGCTCCGAACCCGACCCGATCAACCAAAGGCACAAGACCTTGAGACCTCGAGACTTGGACGGGAGCCTACGACCGGAGTATACAGTTATCTGGTCACCGTTCAGGGTCTTGAGATCTTGATCTCTCAAACGAGCGGTCAGGCGGACAGTCATGAAGGTTGCGATTCCGGTTCTGGGGCATTGAAACAATCGAAGCTCTGAATCGGCAGTATCTATCCCACATCCCGTTGGAAGATGATGGCACCAGTGGCTACGGAATGGCCTGCTGTTAGGGTTGCTGCTCAACGGGTGTGAAGAGGAAATACTTACTTGGGCCACGGATGAAGAAGATTATTTCACCAATCTCGGCGATCTCCTCGGACCCAACGGCGCCACGATTCCAGGTCACCTCGACACCGGTTTTCGAACCACCGTGAACTGCTCGTTCCCAACGTCCAAAGCCACGTTCCCCACCGACAGTGATGAGATCCCCTGTGAAACCACCACTGCGTGAGGCCCGTAAATCAGAGTTGGTCCAAGGGATTTGCGTACAACAAAGCTGAGATGTTACCCGCAGTCTTCCGTTTGTACACCAAGATGCTGAGTACCGGTGGTAGTGGATAACTTGAAGACGGTATTGTAGGGTGGGTGGCTTGAGAGACCTGTCAATGGATATATGTGACGCTACAGGCGAGAATGAGGGTGAAGTAAGAACCCACGACGACTAGGGGACTTACACAGCACTGAGTGGAACCCGGGTTGTGTCGAATGCCACATTCTTGGTGTCACGGAAGCTAAATCTCGGATCAACCAACGAGAGAGACACACCTACTATCCACTCACAAGTTGCACTGGTTCTCCCCTACTGTTAGGGATATATGGATCGGCACCCGGGAACTAAGTGGATAGATGGACCCATTGATGTAGAGTAGATGTAAAAATCAAGCCAAAAATAGCGGCTGTAGAACGATTGAGGTTGGTGGCGGTGTGAATAGTGGGTAGACTTCGAGCATCGCCGACCACCTCCGTGTAATGATAAACGGGAATCGCGTCCGAAATGAGACAGACGCCACCGTGAGGGTCCATTAATCGCGCTCTTTGGCTCGGAATGGACCGTACAGGCCCCTGGGGGAAGTAGGCGGCTGCGGGTGAAATCGTAGAGCTTCCGCAGTCAGGTTAGCAACGAGAACCAGTGGACGTGGCAGCAGTAACAAGGGGATTTAAATGAACAAGAAAAGCATGCTTACAGAGTAAATCCTTTACAAAATGGCCCGGGTGTCATCGGTAACACTGCTACCCTTATCCCCGCAACTTTCTACATCTCTGATTACTTCGTACCCGGTAGGATCAAGATTGTGTGCAGCGCTACCCCGTTGAGTGACTTTTTCAAGCCAGTAAGGTACACCGGGACAAGCAGTTCTAGGGCCCAGCGGCGCAGAACGTTGGGAACCGAGGGTCATAACGTACGTGACGCACGCCGAGACGAAAGTTAAGGCTCAAACAAGATGGGAGAACACGACATGTCCCGGATCGAGGAAGCCCGCCCTCGGCAATGTCCTAGCTTTTACGCGTCTGCATTTCTCTTCCCGCCGTGGTACTAGCCATCAGCGACGAGTGCGTGGGTGAGATGGGAGGATGATATCAAGCTCTGTCCGGAAGGAGCGGCCGTAATTACGAGCGTGGGACTGCTTCCAGCACATCAGCGGGCATGCCGGGATGCGAGAGGTTGTGATAAGGTGGCAATGGATGGGATTGGAATCCTCGCGCGTTTCGTGATGTGGGAGATGGACAAGACAGTTGCTAACGCGCCGGCGACTCGGAAGGGCCAAATATCTGCTGGACGGGAGTTCGTGTCGGACCCTCAATCAAGCGGAGAAGAGTCCGGCGAGTGGTTGAGTGAAAGGGTACGCGCGAGAAATGAAATTTCCGCGGGGAATAACGACTCGCCAAGAAGCGTTGAGCGACTGTATGCGCAATGCGGAGATAGATTAATACAAGTCGAGTGGGTGATCGATGATCGAGATTATGCTCTGTTCCTTTGAGGTTCCAATCGCTTAGAATCACTAGTGCTCAGAGAGCAAGAGATATCTGCAAGCTGAACGTGAACTACTGAGGGATAGCATAGCGGCTTTAGGTTCATTCTAAGAACTGATTCAACTCACCGACAATATCCCAAACACCACTCATATTCTCGGGGTAAACCCAGAAGGTTGCAGTGCAAACATCGGTGGGGAATCGACATTTCATATATATGTTTTTGAAGGAGAGTCGGCAGAAATCACCCAAGCGAGGCCTAACACGGCCAAGTGGTCTCGAAAAGATTAACGATTTGATCAGATATCGTTCGTTCATCCTCCACCAACACAGGATTGCTCACCGAGTAGCGTAGGTATACGCAAATCGTAAAAACGTTTCGTCGTACCTCTTGATGTAACCGTGGACTGACAAGTCCTTTCCGTCCCGCGTGCGGACCTTGCGGTACCGCACCATTTCACTACCGTCGGCTTCATTGACGTATCGTTCCGGAATAATTTTGTATCCACCAATCTCCGGTCATATCCGAGTCCAGAGAAGCCAGTAGAAGACGCCAGCGAGGGGTACACCGACACCTATGATAGGGAAAACGGAGTAAGGATATCCATTGGGATCTTGCACGCCGTCGGGCGAGGCGGGGGTACTATGGCCAAGATGTTGGCAGCGAAGTAGAGGAGACTGACGGGAAGGCGTGCCAGGAGGACGGCAAGTTCTCGCTCTTCTTGTACTGGAGATAGATGAGGTCAGGGGGAGGCGTCATGGGGCCGATGACGTCGTGATCCAATGGAAGAAGAGGGCAGCGGCGGGGGGATCAAAGGGTTTGATGGAGGCCCAGAAACGGCTGAGGGGAAGAAGATCCTCCTATCGAACTCCTGGTTAAGACGGGCGTATGCAAAACTGGTCACAAGAATATTCCCAAATTGCTGAGGGAGATCGGGTCGTTAGCGTAGAGAATGTAACGCCCAAACGCGAGTGTATTTCTGGACGAGAAACCCAGAAGAATCACCCGTAAGAGAAGCATGGAAGTTGCAAGCAGCCTGAGATGATGGTACATGCGTCCGAGGTGGTTCTTTTCTCCACTAGAACGAGGGATGACAAGATCGAATTCAAGGTATACATCGAGACCGGCGAACGTGAGGATATCACCTAGAATGGTCCAGAACACGGGCAGATGGTGTCATGATTTAATCTTGCCAATGATCCAGGGGAACAATGAGACACTGACCGAGCCTGTGGCGGCGAAGATACCAAATGGTGTCGAGAAGGCTCGGTGGAAAAATTGAGTCGAGCTCTCGAAAATTGCATGGAAAGGAAACAACGTACTAGTGTCAACCACCTTGTTCAAAATCAAGAAGACTGGGCCCGTAACTCCCAACTTCTGGTCCTCATTGACGTAGATGACAACTTCATCCTGAATGGAGGAGGTAGCCGACTCGTCGTAAGGTCCATCACTGTCTGGCTTCAAATCTATACCAGGGAGTTTGAGATCGCTGCCTGACCGTCCGACGTCAACTCTTGACATCTTAATGACGGGTATGTGTTGAATTAAAATGGCCAGAAAGTGGTGAAAACGCCAGTACAGCAACCCTGTGCTGCGCGTTACAAGTGTTCTCTATCCGCGTAACAGGACACGTGTTCGGGGGCGAGAATGTCTCCGCATTCGCCCACGGGGAATTGTGCAATGATCAATGTGGACGAGACCCAAGCCAGGACTTTTCAAGTGGGTTTGAATGGAATAACGGAGTTGGTGGGTGGGGGCCGCTGTTCAATGGCGTAGTTGGTGTCATCTGCCATCGTCTGAAGCGAAGTTTCGTGTTTTTTGTATGCTGATCGTGATCCAAATGCAAAGCCGATGCCAATCCCAAACACCACTCGGAAGCAGATACTTGAATACAATCAAGTCTGGCTACACATGGTCAGTGATCTAGAAGATCCCAATATCACTGCAGCCAAATCTCCCGGGGAGATCCGCGCACCACGCACCATGTCCACGGATATTCCTAGGCAGCTTAGCTCCGTAGACACCCGTACCTTCGGACGTTCAGGGACCGTCCCCAATTGCGTTATTGGACATTCTAGTATGTCTGATTTGTGATCGCTTGCGGAGAGGTCGAGACCGCGATCAAAGTTGCGAGCGGTTCCAGCGGTGTCGTTATGGGACGAGAGAGAAGGACGAAGAGAAAACGAAAGAAAAAGCAGTCGGTAGAATCGATCAATACGGTAGAGAGCGGAATGAGGGGAAACCTATCCATAAGATTTGTCGGGCTACTCTTTAAATACATGACCAAGGGACTATAGGGCCAAGTATGTACCGAGGTTGAGGGTATCGTTAGTAGGACATGGTCAGCGAAGGATTGTCGAGAGATGAAATGCGCGAGCCTCCAGGCCTAGGCATGGAAGTAGCGTCACACCGACGCGATTGCCGGGTCCATCCACCAAAGAAGATGACATCCATTGGATGTCCAGAACAATCTGCCGTGTATCTGCATAAAACATAAGTCATCGCACAACATAGACATGAGAAGGAATTTCTCGGTACGAACAAAAGGGGACCGAAGAGCGACAACAGACGAAGAATTGAAAAATGACGATTTGCAAAATATCCAGGCTGCAGTCCGACGCCTGGAATCAATCTGATATGATCGTTTCGCGGTCTCAGGTGGGCGCCACGGGCATCTAGCGTTCACCGACGTGTGCGATGGGCATAGGCCAGATCTAGGGTGTGAGCTCGATAGCACTGAAATTGGCCTCTCATCGGTGACTTTTTCGCCAACACTGCTGACTATGACGTCGTTGTACTCTTCACATCTGTAGCCATCCAATATAACCATCTGCAGGTGCACAAGCAATCGCCATTCCCGGGTCGTGGCCTTGCGCACACTATCCGGTAGCTGTTCCATAGGCATGGCTCTAATCCCAGTGCAGGTACTCTGTAATATCGCGTGGTGGGTATGCCCAGTCAACTCCAAACGGTTCACATTATCCCCATAGGATGACCAGTCCAATGCATCACTATTCCAAGTAGTCGCCGAGGTACTTCGGGAGCAACGTCATTTCCACCACCGTTCCGTGTCTTTTACGGCTTCCCGCTTAGATGATTTTGTCGATCCTGTAAGCATAAATAAAAACAATAAAAGTTGAGAAGCATGTCAAAACGAAAGCGTTGATCATCAGACCCACGGCATAGGCTCTCTGGCTACAATCAGCATTGTGTACGGTCCCACACTCCCTCTCGATCCAGTTGGCGATGGCGGTGTCAAGGTCGTAGAACGGGACGGGCACACGTTTCCACCCTCTCGAAGCAAGCTGGGCCGGACTAGAACCCGGTTCGAGCTCAAGGGTTCTAGTTGCTCACCGAACCGCGTCTGTCGCTCTACAAAAACGTGTCACCGTGACGGTGTTGACGAGAACGGGGAACCATAGTTGAAAATCGGGCTCACCATATTTGAGAAGGTGGAATAGGGAGAGGCTCGCGCTTGGTTTCAATGACACCCGCCGAATCCAGCTGCAATATTTCTTCTTTGTACTGTGCCCACCGCTCTATGAACGGTAGTAAGTGGTTCGCGCTTCTGAGCTGCAAACGTAGGCGGTGGTCAGAGCGAGATCAAAACAACGGGGCAGGAGCCAATGGGCTAACGGATGGCTCCGACAACCGAGGCGTTGACAAATGCCATCACTGCAGGGAAAAGGATGACAGTTTTGGAGAACATGATGAAGAATGGATTCGTGGTAGGACAATAGGTGAACATGGCACCGGGCCTGAGGCACGAAAGGCAGAAGAATAGAAACTGGATGAGCTGCGCAGCGGCTGAGGAGGTCGACGAGCGTATACGCAAGGAACCCCACTCGATGTGCAGAATGGATTTCATTCGGATTCTCCAGGATTTGTTGAACTTATGTTGGAGTGCGATAATACTCGCTCATTTGAGGGTCCTAGAAGCCGTGATCATTGATGGACTTTGTTGCACGCAGAGGTGACAAAAGGGAAGACGGGGTGGCCCACGACCGCCTTCATTGACTAAGACACGTTCGTCGAGGTGAACCCGAACCTCAAGGGCAGACAGCTATTACCCTTGCAAATAAGCTCAACAAGGGTTACGCGATCAACTCGGGATCGTTACGGACGGACAAACAGCCGAACCGGTCTATGTTGTATCGCAGAGTTCGAGTGTGTTGACTTGTATGCGATGCACTCCTGGGATTCACAGACAGTGAAGCTAGCCGGATATGCCGGGACCGGGTGGCCCGGCCTGTCCATTCAGTTTCTCGCCACATGAGATTGAGCAGGCAGTGAAAGAGTACGAACGGTGAGGGAAGTACCGAAATGAAGACGAAAACACGGTCTCATTAGAAATGCGTCATGATAGGTATGGGGAGCCGAGGCTTTGTGACGATGTCCGGGGGGCCTGTATCCTTTCCAGGTATGGCTGCCTTATACGTGAGGTTTATTCAATCCCTTGATATGATGGATTGTTAGATAGGATTGTCAGACAATGTAAGGTGGCTGGGATGGCGTGATGAGTTCTGAGTAGCGGAAGCAGCTCGCTACCACCGCCTCGAGTGATGGATTAACGTGGGATTACTGCCGATTGCCGAGATGAATTCCAGAAGGGACCGATGGTGTGTGGGAGGGAGAACGTTTGGTTGAGGCTAATGGTCGGGTATGAGTGATGACGTCGTTGGGTTAACCCTCTGCCTCTGCGTCATGACCGGTGACCGGTGACCCTCGAGGACACTCGACATGATGGATAACATCACACGAGTCAGATCGATATCCAATCTACATGATCGGAGGGAGCAATTGGGGTGAATGGCTCGGGATGGGAGCAAAGCCGGAGTCGAGAAGTGCTGATGGCCCGCTTTGGCGACGCATTGCATAACCGGAAAATCCGTTCAATGATGGTGAGCAATCCGGATAACACGAGTTGTGGGTTGGCCGAGATTGTATGCGTCGTATGTGTTCAGGAGGTGGTCGGGTGCAATCTCCACGACTGCATTGCAATCGCATCATTGCATCCTTGGGCCGGGAGTTGGCTGTGAGGACAAACAGATTAGAGTGGCGCAGAGATGACCACAGCGGCTGGATCAATTATTGACCCACTGCGGATTCAGATTTATAGCCTCGGTAGCCAGGTCGTGTTCACCAATCCACCGAACTTGACGGCCTACCCACACACTCCAACGCCTTGCCGACACACCTCACCCTCTTGTCATCTTCGCAGCCTTGATCTCGTTTTTAGTGGAGGGAGGCAGCGGAACGCGAAAAAAAGCCTTACCGTGGACGGAGCTTGTTGGCGACTGAAACATTTTACGAAGAGAGAATAGTCTGCTACCCCCCGGGTTTGACCATTACCACCAGTCTATTCCTTACTACGATGGCCACGTCGACGTCGCTGCCTACGCCAAAGGTCATTCAGGTCGATACCAGGGGTGCTGTAATACTCGGCGAGGAATCTCCAGAGGTACGCCTCTCGGTCACGTCATCATCCTGCCTCGTCTCACCTCACCGTCTCTCTGCCTACCTATGCACCTCGATTCGGCACCCTAACTCTCTTTCTCTTGTTCTACTTCCATTCGCTCATCTAGACGAGAGATAGCAGGGGAATTTATTTGCCGAATTATATCGAACCCGTGTCACACATCGCCGTTGACGTGAGCACTTTTTCTTTGACCCGCGCCGCCGGGACCGGAGTGCTGATCTACTCACCGAAAATGCATCGCTAGGTCGGCGGTTCTCTGGCAAAGATCGTCTACTTCACCCGCTCGCCAGAGCCACCAGCTTCACCCTCGATAACTACTACCAGAAGTAGCAGTCCCGCGAGTATCACCACACACTCTCCGTGCACATCCCCATCCAATTCCTCGCCCGCTATCAAACCCTCACACCACAATGGTGCACTCACCCCAATGGTCCTTGACAACGCTCACCACAACTCCTTGGATGAGGGATCGTTACGTTCTTCGTTGCTCCGCAGAGCATCCGTCCAGCACTTCCCCGGTGGTTCTCTCAACTTTGTCCGTTTCGAAACAGAAAAGATCGATGAATGCGTCGAGTTTATCCAGTCGCTGATACACCATTCCGCCACTCTCAATGGGGTATCTATTGAGAAAATGCGTAAGGGTGTCAAGATCATGGCCACCGGAGGAGGCGCGCACAAGTTCTACGATCTCTTCAGCAGCGTGCTGGAAGTGGAAGTCCGGAGGGAGGATGAGATGGAATGTCTCATCGAGGGTTTAAAGTTTATCACTCTCATTCCGGATGAAGTCTACTATTTCTCGGACGAGCTGATCTACTACCACTCGCATCTTTCGCACGTGGAAAAATACAAGAGCGACCTGGGGCAGTTTGAACGACCAAGTCCAAACCCGCCACAATACGGTGTCATTTTCGAAAGCAATCCTACCCCGCAGTTGCCATGTTTACTTGTCAACATCGGTTCCGGCGTTTCCATCATCAAGGTAGACGAAGACGGGAAGTTCGAACGTGTCAGCGGTACTAGTTTGGGTGGCGGGACTCTGTGGGGATTACTAAGCTTGCTGACACCCGCAACCAGTTTCGACGGTATGTGGCCGTTTTTGCTCGTCTCTGCTGGTGAAGTAGTTGACTACGGTGCTTTAGAAATGCTAGCGTTGTCTGAAAAGGGCGATAATTCGTCTGTGGATATGTTGGTCGGAGACATCTATGGTCAAGATTACGGCCGTTTGGGCCTCAAATCAACCACGATTGCCAGTTCGTTCGGCAAGGTGTTCAAGAAAGGCGTCCACAAACTAAACTTTTCAGCAGAAGACATCAGCAAGAGTCTGCTGTATGCCGTGTCCAACAACATTGGTCAAATAGCGTGAGTAACTACGTTTAATTGGTTTCGGAGGTTTCCGCCCCGGAGTGCTCTGATCTGATTTGTCATAGTTACATGAACGCCGAGAAATACAATTTGGAGCGCATTTACTTTGGAGGATGCTTCATACGAGGTGGGTATAAACATTGTACTAGGGTGTTGGTACAGATCATTGATATGGATTTCTAGGACACGCAGCGACTATCGGCACGTTATCGTATGCGATACGGTTTTGGAGCAAGGGTAAGAAACGGGCGCTATTCTTGCGTCACGAGGGGTTCCTGTATGTGCCGAGTGTATTGTCGCCTTGGTTCCGAGGTCGCGCTGACGATTCTCTTTCCCGCCAGGGGCGCAATTGGTGCATGGATCAAGAACATCACCCCTATAGAGGCTGAAGAGGCTTGAAATACGCATAAGTTATGGATGTTGTAGGATACGGCGGTGTGACTGTACTTAGAACGGTATATACCATTTTATTTACCATTTTTCCGGTTACCTTATTAGGAAGATATGGCCTTTTAAGCTTTCCGTCTCTTTCTCATTTCCTCTCCTTGTTGCCCACTCCCCTTCTTTACCACGACCATGATGGAGAACAACTTCACCTCTTTCCCAACACCAACCGACCACGATGCGGCCCCTGTCTCCCACCCAGATTCAAAGGTGACCAAGAAACCACGGAACAGACATTCACCCTATCAGTTGGCCGCCCTCAACGAGCTTTACGAGAAAAACGATCACCCCCCTCTTCAGGAAAGGATAGCTCTAGCAGAACGCATTTCTATGTGAGTACCTCAACCCCCCTTCACCCCGTCCCCGGCATGGTTTTCTTTGTCGTGGGATGGGTTTGTACCTAGCCGATGTGACTAATCCCTCCATGTCTCCCCACTTTGTTCCATGCACCCTTCCCTACAAAAGGCCGACCAAGACTCTAAACGCATGGTTTCAAAACAAAAGAGCATCAGACAAGAAACGAAAGGAGAAAGAGACCGAGTATTTCCACGCCTCGCTTCAATCGCAACAAGGGCAAACTGGCCGACATAAATCTGGAGCTGCTGCGGCACAGGAACTTTCCACCGGTGCCGCTGCTTCGACTCCCCCTTCCTCCCAGGCCGACAGTCCATACGGTGTCTCCCCGCGACCGCTCGAGGACGACGTTGTCGGTGACGAGGCTGAGCATCCGGTCTACGCGGGTCATCATCATCAACATCATAATCCACATAATCATAATAACCTGCGATCCGCACCTCCATCTGTTGGCACACCGGATCATCTGCGGCATCTCCCGGAAAATTTACCCGATCCTTCCCTGGCCACTCCGACCAGTATGCCGTTCAAGAGGAGACTGAGACCGAATGGCCCACAGTCACAGCAGCTCAAGGATTTTTTCAGCGAGAATCCTCATCCCACCAAAGAGGAAAGGCAGGAGTTGGGCGAGTCCCTCGGAATGTGAGTCAACCCCCTTCCTTTTCTGGAATCACCCCCATCGGCTGACTGCGATCGGTCTCTCTTGTCTTTTTCCGGTAACCAGGACTTATCAGAGGTCAGTCTCCACCCATCCTCCATCCCCCTTCTCCTTACCTTGCCCTGACCACGATTCCCCTACAGCGTTACCAACTGGTTCCAGAACCAACGCAGCCTCGTCAAACGCCGCAAGGACGAAGAATCAAGTATGCACCCCTACCCCCAGCGGTCTTTTGCCCCATTCCCCCCCGCATCCCCCCATCCATCGTTGCCATCCCTCCAATCGGACCTCCCCCCACAGCGATCCCCGACACCCGATGCCCCTGTTTCCGCGTCCATCGGTCCTCGTCGAGTCAGGTCAAGTGGCGCTCGCCCGTCGAGATCTCGACCTGAGCCACACCAACTTGATGCCCTTAAAGAGCTCTACAGCCTGACATCAAACCCAACCATCGAACAACGTACCGCTCTTGCCTTGGAAATTGGCCTCGATGTGGTCAAGGTGACCAACTGGTTTAGGAATCTTCGACAGACGACGAGGAAGCGTGCTCAGCGAAGCATGGGCGCTTTCGGGGAAGAGGACCACGACGATGTGAATAGTGTCTACTCTGGTTATCTACCTTCGACCTCCGTATCTCGGGACGGTACACCCGTTAGGTACTCCTCCCAGGGTCCCACCACGCACCAGGGCGGGTATACAGAGGATGGAATGGCCGTTGATCAGGACGGTCACTACCAATCTAGGCGATGCAAGAGTGACTACTCCCACAGCCATCAACCACCCCAGTTAGTTCACTCGGACGACGAGGAACAAAAATGGGAGGCTGTCACCCCCTCACCATCACCCCCCAGATCGCCAACACATACCCTTCCCTTCAGGCTCGGAATCGACCCGGTCATTTACGCGGAGATCGAGAAGGAGAGCGCGAAATACGGCTCTGGAATAAATGTCGAAGATGCCCTCTTGCTGTTGAGCTTTCAGAGATATGCTTTCGTCCACCCCACTACCTTCTAGGACGTTTGTTTGTTGTCCCGTTGCCACCCTCCGACAAACTTACAGATCATCACGCCTTATTATTCGAACTCAAGAAGCAAACCGAACTCGTATTCGATACTAGATCAGTTCCTTCCGTGTTTCTACACCCCCCCCCCCCACTCAAGGCCACCTTATCTCTTGTTCGTTATACTAATCTTCAAAATCGTGTTGGACCGTTTGTTCTTCCATCGCAACCCACCATATCTTATCCTCGCTTCCCCAATCATGCCACTCTCCCCTGCAGATTTACACCAATCCCCAGCCGCAACCTTTTGAAGACCTACCAGTCCACTTCCTGCGTTTTGTTCTATGTCCTACCCCTCCCTCTCTTTTTGTACAACTCGAATACGCGCAAACATCGAGCCCAATGCATCACAACTTTGTCCTCTTCTCGATTTTGATTCATTTTCCCTTCCGCTCTCTCGCTGAACGTACACGTACACCTTTTTGTGAACTGTAAGACTACACGTCACCATGTATCGTAGAGTTGTTTGTTCCTCGTTTGAATTACCACTGCAAACACCACCTCTTCCCTTCGTTCGTACGTTCGGATCCCCATATCTTCGTCCAATGTCTTACCACCATTCAACAGGTAATAGTACGTTACATATACTCCGGAGTCGTCCAAAACCACTGACGATGTTCAAGCCCGCTCAGGAAATACTTATCAGCTTTCCAGTCCAGCGCATTATCCCCCGTAAGGATGTCAAGTCGCCCAACGCACTTCGATATCATACCCAACTCCCCGGGCAGAGACCACCAAGAGTTAGCGAATGTTGAGTGCAGTACCTCGAATGGACAACCTTTCATCTTCTGGTGCCGTGCAAGTTGCGTAAGGATCTCCACCGCGTTCATGTTCTGGGGCCATAGCCATCGGGAGTGGAAGATGAATGTACGTACGGCCCCGGGGCGTTGACGATCGTCCCAGGGACGCATTGAAGAGGGTAAGAACCAGGAGGGTATCGCAACGTCCGAGAGGATCAGGGTGTTGATCTTGGAAATGGCTGTGGGGTTCACGAAGTCCCCGAGATCCTCACGGTCTTCTAGGCAGAGGGTCTCCACCGAACCGCGCCGACCGATCTCTTCGACCCATTCCCTGAGGATAGGCTTCATATCGGAAATGTATACGGGTTCTCCGAGGGATTCGAGGCGAACCTCGTACGAATATAACATATCCAAGGAGAACCTGGTTCCCCTGGTATTGATGAGTTCGATGACGAATCGGAATTGATACCCTTCGGTGGGGGAATCATCGGAAACCTTTATCTTTATGCGCTGGACGTCGGTGAAGTTTGTTTCCCGGAAGTGAGGGGCGGGGAACAGACTGTGGATCCGCATGTCATCCGCCTTGCATCCGAATAGGAAGAGTTTCAGAATGACCGAACAGGTTGGAGGGAAGGAGAGTTGGTCGAGTAACTCGGCCGGATAAGCCGTGTCGTCCATTTCATGCGTTTGCGTGAAGGAACGGAGGTGGGGGAGGTGAACGACATAGGATCCATATACTTGAGGAAGCTCGTCCGGCATGTCCAAATATTCGACGTTGATTACTTCCAGCATCGGACAACTCCGAAAGAAATCGACGAGCAGGTGAATGCCACCCTTCGAGTTCCAGTAATGGACTTCGTGGAAACTGAATCGAAAGTGCGTGAGGTGAGGAATGCGAAGGCGAAGGCCATCAATTGTCTCCATGATGCCCAATGACGTTAGATAGGGAAACATCTCGACTCGTCGTTCGAGGTTCTCCATCACTCCCGTACCAAAAAATTCGCCGTATCCGGTCACGTTGAGTTCCTTCATGGATGGCATTGAGTGGATCGTCCAATCTGGTTCCAATGTGTATATGGAGCAGTCCATCGACACGATTTGGGCGATCCTATCGCGGAGGAGTCCGAGGATGGTCTCGTCAAGTTTCACGTTCAGAGTGATGTGGATAGGCGCATTGCAAGCCCTCTCCAGGTAAATTTTTGACTTCTCGAGCTGCGAGAAATCGATGTGGGACCACAACGTCGGAGCAGAGAGAAGGACCACCCGCCAGTGGTGGCAGACGTGGGTTGTTGTGATGAGATCGATGTCGGACAGGAGAGAGATTATTTCCCGGAGCAATTCGGAGGGTAAGCGATATATTGGAGAGTCGTATGGATCGATATTTTGGGGCGATGTTGACAGCGCATGATGCGATTCGATTTCCAGGGATCGTATCTACGGTGGAGTGTAAGATGAAGATGGACGATCTTCGGTTCAAATCGTCATCACCGTTGGAAGATTCGTTGGTAGCTCCTGGCTGAGGAAAAGGAGCACGACGAGTGACCCTCGATCAGCTTTCAACGGACATCCAAGAGCCACACAGTACACACCGCCCAGTGTCATCGCCCACTCGTGCGGGCTTCACGTACAGAGATTGGAATGCCTCGGTGATCCCATGTTCAGGAAGAGGACCCATGTTGGGATTGGCCATATGTGCCAATTTTCAGGTTGTCTGAGGGGCTGGGAAACCCAATATGTGGATTATGATGGCGCGAGACCAAGAGATGGGCGCTCGAACTTGATCGATTTATACTACAAACTACAACATAAGGACCCACATCAGACATGAGGGTCGTCGTACTCGTCACCGCGAGAAACGTGTCGTGCGGGTAAGGGCTCCTGGAAGCAGCGGGCACTTTTCCGAGGTCCGAATCTAGTACAGTCTTGAGCCAGCGTACAATAATAGACCGGCCAATACATTCAACGGCGCGGGGCAAGTGCCGCCTGTCATGCAGGGAGTGCACAGCTCACGGACGTTGGCGCTCATCGGAGGGGTCTATCGGAATGGGAACGAGCCAGGAGGGCACGTTGACGTCTGAGAGAATCAGGGTCTTGATTGTGGCCAAGGCCGTGGGGAGGCACGAATCCGCTAGGATCTTCATGACCCTCTAGGCATAAGGCCTCCATTGAACCATCCTGACTGGTTTCCTCAAGCCACTGGGGAGAACTTAGTTGCTTTGGAGTTGATGAGCTCAATCGCGCCAAACTCATCGGGAGCACCGTTGGTGGGCTTGATCTTGGCGCGTCGGACGTCTGTGAAGTTTGTTTCCCGGAGGTAAGAGGCGGAGAAGAGACTGTGAATCCACAAGTCATTCGCGCGACGCCCAAACAGGAGAAGGGTTAATGCGGCCGAACAAGTCGGTAGGAGAGTTGACCGAGGAACTTGGTTGGATAGTTCTTGTCGTTATCTGCTTGGTGTACTTGCGCGAAAGAACGAAGGTGAGGGAGGTTAACGACGTGAGATCCACGTATTCCAGCACGATCGTCCGACACGTCCGGATACTCGACGAGCGGGTCAAGTGCCAGGATTTGCTGTTATCAATTCTGAACCGAAAGTATGTGCGTAAGTTCACCAGGTTGTACCCCCAGATTGACGTGGATCGGCGCTCCACTGACCCTCTCCCGGAATCCTGTGACGGACGTGGGTACTATGGTGAAACTGTCACCGACTGGGAAAGTGGTAACGGTCTGAATTAACTCGGGAGGCAGGCGATAGATTGACCGAGATTCGTATGAGTTGGTTGGTTGGTGCAATATCGAGCGTGCATGGGCGCTCCCCTCTCTAGAGACCTGACCTAGGCCAACAGATGAGATGGAGTTGGTTTCCGCGCACTTAATTACAGTTACCGCGGGCAGATATGCCAGAGACCCGCAGCCGGTACAAATAACAGGCGACCAGGGTCAGTTCTAGATGGAACTGCGACATCATGCGGCCCGCACCATCCGATACCGCTCTTTCGTGCAAACTTTATACATAGAGATTTCAGGAGGTCAGGGATCCCGTGTTCGGGAAAAGGACCCATCGTTTTAATCCAATCACGCGCGGGAGCACCCGGATGGGAAAAGTCAATTGCTACGTTGCAATCTTGGCCAAACGTGCTTGGAATGGGATAGCTCCCTAATGCCGGAGTGGGGTGGTGGGAGTGTGGGAACGAGAGCCGAGCGCTAGTCGATCCGTCCTCTATCCACTTATACACTCTACTCCAGTTGTAATTGCAAGGAGAGTGACTGCAAGTGCCACTCGTAGACCCATAGGCAGCATACCGTCGTTCAATGTAACAATAGCCGAGTTATTTTACTACCATGTCCAATCAATCTGCCCAGCCCTCTGAGTGATGTTGCTCGTTGCCAATGCCTCATGTAACGAGAACTCGGGCGGTTGAACTACGCCCCTTTCGTGCCCCCCTGGGATCATCTATTTAGCGGTCTCACCTCGCCCTCGGCTGGCGTTGCCAGGCATTCCGATGGTCGTCTGACACTCATCCTACATCCAGGTGGACTTACGGTGAAGAGTTTTTCTTGTCGCCGATATCCCCGGGTGACAGATCACGTGAGCAGCGGCTTGCCACCACCCCACGATGAACAAATTTTCTGGATGGTTTTTTAGGTTGGGAGAAAGCCTGGGCTGCCCACAATCGTGGTCCTTGCGGGTGTTTTTTTCCTGACCCATGTTGTTTCGACTCAGCTTCTTTCCGCCATACATTCTCGTTTGAAGATCTGGTCTGACTCGCTTCATTTACATGTAAGTTTCTCTCCTTCTTGTGTTTCAATTTCTTCCCTTTTCATCGTGATGATAAAGAGCGCACTCGCTCGAAACCTTAACCCAGCTCGTCGAGGATGGGAGTAACGCCCCAAAATGTCCATGAGATAAATCGTTTCATCTGAACCACCCATTCTCCTTCGGTCACCACGTTATTCGCGCGAACGAGAGATCTAATCACGGCCTTTCATATCTCAGCTAGGTTTAGATCGGCGCAAAAGGGTATTCCCCTCGACGTTTGCGGAGACACGCTATCTGTGCCCTTTCTTATCGAACGAGATGCAAAGTACTGCCTGGCTCTCTCCTGCTGCTATTCTTCTAGCTCCCTAGCCCTCAGGGTGCACTATATGGTGAGTAGTGACCCCTTCGACTGAGTTTTGAAACGGCCAGGCTTGTTGCACGCGCGTCCCTTCGGAATTATTCTGCTTACGAATCCTGGCCGCGATGGAAGGAACCATGTGGTTACCTGGACTGCGCTCCGTGTGTTCAGTGAGGCTACCGCAATTATCCTGTATTTCACCTAGTACTCTCTTGACATGTGTGCACCACAATTCACGTTCAAAAAACATCTATACAACTCGTTTTACCCCACACCAAGCGACTACTAAGACCACATACATTACACACACGCAATGACCACCCGATGCGCGACTCGGAGCCCTCTCCTGTCCCAACGACGAAATCTGGGAAGGAGGCAAAACAGCTCAACGGGATCCGAACCAATGCTAAAGAAAGGATATTAGGGGAGGATGGGGGAAGTGGGAATGAAGAAAAAGAGAAGCCTGAACATCATGTGTCATATGAAGAGTCAACTGCATGAAGGACGATGCGTAAATACGACTCCAACTGGGGAGAATATGGACCAATGGCACATAAAATGGGGGTGAGTAAGGGGGAAAGGGGATAACAAAACAAAACAAGCTTTGAAGAAGGTTGATTCAAAGGTTACAAACACGGAGAGGGAATGAGGCGGCACGATCCCAAACACGGGGGATAAAAGGGGAAGTGCTTGAATGAAAAAAGTGTCCGTTTGGTTTGGAAAGAATGCAAAGAAACAATATATCCGGACAGTCAATCGTCGCTGTCCATCTCACTGCAAGGGAATCTGTGGTTGCCGACGACGAAAGAAGGGTCGTATTAGCGGCCTGGACAATGATGAATAGCGTTTGATAAATGGATAATCGGAGGGGGGCTTGATACAGAGGGAATAGTTCGTCACTTGACCTAGGAAAGGAAAGATGCTGAGAGGGAGCGAAGGGTTAACGAGAGAGGATTAGAAGAACGCCGCTCGAGCCTGCGCGTATAAACCGATGACCCATGGGGTTTTAGATGCTAGACTTCCCACAACACACAACAACCGTGGAGCGCCGTAGCAAGCATCTTCGACCAGTCATCAACTAATCCTTCCCATGACACATCGCTACACTCCTCCAGCAGACTGCAAAATCGCAACACCAACGCACACACGGCTTCCAAATGCTTCTACACACCGACGTACCAAATGTCGCCGGACGTGCCATGGGAAGAAGGACGAATAGAACACGGAACGGGGGAGAGGGAACGGATACACCCCTCCCGGATGGGCTGGCCTTTACCAGATGTCACCCTCGCGTCCACGGCCGCTGCGCTGTTGACCTACAGCTCCGGGGGTGGTTGCCTGCTGCTGACGGGTATGGGAACGAAGCCTGAGATCACGAATGAGTAATCAGGAGATTAGACCGGGAAATTATCTCACATGCGGTCGCTGCTCCTGGGCTCAGGAGCGTCGTCCTCCGCAGCCATCTTTCTCCTTCCTGCTCCGCTCTTGCTGGGTCCAGCACCGCCGTCCTGGACGCTCCTTTGAACGCTCCAGTCGAAGACGTAGTCGTACTGGTATCCTTCACGGACGAAGAGATCCCGGAAGAGTTTTCTCAGGTAAGAGTAGTCAGGCTTGTCGTCGAACCTCAAGGCCCGAGTGTAGTTCAAGAAGATGGCGAATTCGTTAGGGAAGCCACGGCAGAGAAGATCAGAGGGCGTGGTCATCTTCTTTTCCATGATCCTGTCGTATTTCTGCTTCTTGGTAGCAGCCTTGAGACCTTGCCAGGGGAGAGAGCCACGGAGGAAATACATGAGAACGTAAGCGAGGGATTCGAGATCATCGCGACGAGCTTGCTCGACACCCAAGTGAGTGTTGATGGAGGTGTAGCGAGCAGTGCCAGTCAAGTTTTTGTTCTCTCTGTATGGGATGTGAAGGTGGGTCTTCGGGTCCCTGTACTTCTTAGCAAGACCAAAGTCGATAACATTGACCTGGTTACCACGCTTGCCGATCCCCATCAGGAAGTTGTCTGGCTTGATGTCGCGGTGGATAAAGTTGCGGGAATGGATGTACTCGATACGAGAGATCTATGGAGTTACAGTCGGCATCGGGGACTTGCGGGGTAATGGGTGGGTAATTCACGTACCAGCTGATCAGCGAGTAACAGAACTGTCTTAAGAGAGAATTTGCGGTTGCAAAAGTTGAAGAGGTCCTCAAGGGAAGGACCCAGGAGGTCGATGACCATTGCATTATAGTCACATTCGGTACCGAACCACCTGACAAAGGGGACGCCGACTCCACCAGCAAGCGTCTTGTAGACCTTCGACTCGTACTCAAGCTGCGGATGCTTGGCCTTTACAGACTCGAGCTTGATGGCGACCTCTTCACCAGAAATGATGTTGATTCCGAGGTAGATATCACCTGTTTAATAGTAATAAGGGGGGGGGGCGGTGCGTGTCAGCCTCATTGATCAGAGCGCGAGAGCGTGGTACGCACCAAAAGAACCGGAGCCTATTTTTTTGCCCAGCCTGTACTTTCCGCCGACGCGGAGGTCGAGTCTATGAGAAGAGGTGTCGGCCATCGGGTGCTAGTAAGGTCTGGAGGGGCAGATGTCAGTCAGAGGTCATGAGAAATGGGGGAAGGGAGGCAAAAGAAGTAGGGGAATGAATAACGAGGAGCGATAGGGAAGCTAAGGGGAAAAGAGAGTGAATCGTGGCCATCAGAAAGGCGACCGAAGTTTCCATGAGCGGTTTCTGCGGCGGTCGCCACGATTATGCAGATGGAGACGATTGCGCGTCGTAAACGACCAGGAGAGCTGAACAAGTCGCAGGGAGACAGCTGGCCTGAGGCTCGAGGAGGGAGAGGTCGATTAGGACGATAGCGAGGGGTCGTCTCGAAAAGACTGAGGCCATGAGGCGCCACTGGGCGAATAAAACAAGTAAAATAAAGAAAAAATTACCGTTAGGAAGATATTTGGAGGCGAATGGGTTTGGGAGGGAAAGAGAGGAGAAATAGAGACGGATTAAATGGGGAGAG
The DNA here is from genome assembly GCA_014904855.1 of Thelephora ganbajun. Lineage (NCBI taxonomy): Eukaryota > Fungi > Basidiomycota > Agaricomycetes > Thelephorales > Thelephoraceae > Thelephora > Thelephora ganbajun. The sequence continues at coordinate 87,070 of MU118033.1, forward strand.
AGGAGAGAAGTGGTGGTGAGTGTAAGAGGGAAGCGAGGCCGTCTCGCTCTTTACAGTCGACGTCCGCCTTTTCAAGGTCCGACGGCGGCTATCGGCGCACGCAAGTCGTCTTGCGGTCGACTACAATGAGATCCTAGTCTTGTTTGTGTTTCATTTGTAGTGTCATTACATTTTGAAAAGTAGTTCATCACACTTCGTTTGTAGTCATAACGTAATGTCCATACAGACGATTTTTCTCTCCCCATCACCTCCCTCTTGTCAACCACCATCTTCCTCTGTTGAACAGAGCCAGTCCCCTCCCTTGAAGCTATGGCCTACAACAAACCGCACGATCCTTTCTACCGCCAGCCTTCAGCCGGTTTTGTCATTCCAGATTACCCTCCACCTCCCGCCTCCAACCCTTCGCACCATGACAACTACGAATACACCTGGGAGACAAAGTCGAATCGGTCCTTTCATTCTACTCACTCTCAAGCTCATCTCAACCCTCATAACCAGTATGAGATGATCCCCCCTCCCCTTCCGTATCAGCCGGACTATCCCCCATCCCCAAATCTCAGGCCTCCGATGGGCTCGCCTACCATGAGCATCGGTTACTCCGTGGCCCGGGAAAAGCTCATGAAGCGTAGGTCTGTCAGGCACGTCGAACTCCAGGACGGCAATCTTGTCTTCGACGTCAAAGTTCCCTCCCATATTGTTCCCAAGGGCATGGACAACGTTGAGGAAATGACCAAGATGCGCTACACTGCCGCAACTTGCGACCCTGACAATTTTAGCCATTCCAAGTACAGCCTCCGACCATATCTCTATCGCAGGCGTACGGAACTCTTCATTGTCATGACTATGTACAATGAAGACGAGGTCCTGTTCTGCAGAACAATGAACTCGTGCGTTCCCAAGCCCCGTCGGTGCAACCGAACCAGTACTGACACCGAACTTCAGAGTCCTCAAGAACATCGCTCACCTCTGTGGCCGCAACAAATCCCAAACGTGGGGCGCAGACGGTTGGAAGAAAGTTGTTGTTTGCGTCGTCTCCGACGGTCGGAGCAAAGTCAATAAACGGACCCTCCAGGTTCTCAATCTGGTACGCCCGAAAATATCCGCAGTTCCACGTCAGTACTTAATACACCACGCAGATGGGCTGCTATCAAGAAGGCATAGCTAAAGACACTGTCAATGGCAAGGCAGTCACCGCGCACATTTTCGAGTACACCTCCAGTATTATTTGTACCGACACCGGAGAGACCGCCATGAACTCCTGTCCCGTTCAAATCATCTTTTGCCTCAAAGAACAGAACAAGAAGAAACTGAATAGTCATCGCTGGTTTTTCAACGCATTCGGCTCATTGATCGAACCCGAAGGTAGGTTGGCCCTTTATCCTTGCTTCTGATGTGACCAATCACAACATGTAACTAGTCTGTATCCTGCTTGACGTTGGAACTAAGCCGACAAGCACGTCCATTTACGAGTTATGGAAATGTGTGTGGCCAGTTTTCACTAGCGTCTGCACTACTGAGGATGTTGTCCCTTAGGTTTTGATAAGCACCCTAACGTTGGAGGAGCATGTGGAGAGTGCGTGTCTCTCCATGCGATCAAGAGAAGTGTTTCAGGCTTCTGATATAACTCCATCCAGGATCTGCGTGGACACTGGCCGGGCGTGCAGCCTCCTACTCACGAGCCCCCTCGCTGCGTCGCAGAACTTCGAATACAAGATGTCCAATATTTTGGACAAACCCCTTGAGGTGCGCAGTCCACCGCTTATCAGCGCGGCACTGCGCTGCTGCCTGATGTCTGACAAACTGACACTTCATTCCCCTCTCAAAACACCAGAGCGTCTTCGGTTATATTTCCGTCCTTCCTGGAGCTTTCAGTGCCTACAGGTATAAGGCCTTGTTAAATGGCCCCAACGGTCAGGGACCCCTTGCTAGCTACTTTAAAGGCGAGGCTATGCATGGAGGTACCACGGAGGCGGGATTGTTCGAGAGGAACATGTACCTCGCTGAAGATCGAATTCTTTGTTTTGAAATTGTGACAAAGAAGAACGAGGCGTGGACTCTCAGATACGTCAAGTCCGCCAAGGCCTCTACTGATGTTCCTACCACCGTTCCCGAGTTCATCTCCCAAAGGAGAAGGTGGCTCAACGGCTCGCTGTTCGCCAGCATCCACGCTACAGTATTCTGGTTCAGGATTTGGACCAGTGGGCAGGGATTCTTCAGGAAGCTCGCACTGCAGTTCGAGTTCATTTACAACGCAGTGCAACTAATCTTTACTTGGACAAGTTTGGCGAACTTTTACCTGGCTTTTTTCTTCGTGCGTGCCACCTCTGTTGGTTCTGCCGATTGGTTTCTTCAATAACTGCTCCCATAGCTTGTCGAATCCGCCACGGCAGACAGCTCCGACGACGCTTTCAATTTCTTGTCAAAAGGCGCTGGTAAGATCGTCTTCGAAGTCTTCCTCAAACTCTACATCGGTGTTATTTTCGTCATCCTTGTTTGTTCCCTCGGAAACCGACCACAAGGTTCCAAATGGGCGTACTCGATCTCGATGATTCTTTTTGGACTGTGCAATGTCATCACCCTCTGGTGTGCGGGCTATACTGTCTATCTCGCGGTGCCACACACATTGGATGGATGGAAGCACTTCCCCGAGTATGACCTGTCTCACGCTAGATGAGGTGTTCCGTCTCGCTGACACGTTCCTGTTAGGTTAATCCGGGACAATGAAACCTTCAGGGACATCGCCATCTCGCTGCTCGCCACTTACGGACTGTACTTCTTCGGCTCTTTCCTCCACTTGGAACCCTACCACATGTTCACATCCTTCATCCAGTACATGTTCTTGCTGCCCTCCTGTGAGTCCCTTCTGTTCCCATCCTTACTGCCTGTTGTTGAGTTCCGTGTTACAGATGTGAACATCCTGATGATGTACGCTATGTGCAACTTGCACGATGTTACTTGGGGAACCAAGGGTGACAATGGTGCTGCCAAGGATCTGGGTGGCGCCACGAAGGTGCAAGGAAAGGATGGTAAAGAAATGATGGCCATCGACCTGCCGACAATGCAAGAAGACGTCGATGCACTCTGGACCGCTTCCAAGAACTCCCTCAAGCACCCTCCCCCGCCCCAGAAGGAATCGCGAGACGCTGCCACGAAGCAGGCTGACCACGACCGGAATTCCAGAACGAACGTCGTTTTGGCTTGGGTTGGAACGAACATGGTCATGATCACCGCATTCACAAGTTCGGCTTTCTTATCATGGATCAACGACAGCTTCCATAAGACGGGAGGGAGCAAGTTCAACCCTTACTTAACCTTCCTCTTCTACGCTTTGTGAGTTCTTGCATTCGGCGCGCCCTCCGCAGACACTGATGCAGTTATTCTCTAGGGCTGGTCTTTCCGCAGTCAGGTTCTTCGGATCTGTGACATACCTCATCTTCAGGCTATTCGGCCACTGATCCCCTTCGGCCTCGCCTGGCGCTATGCATTTGGTCCCGAATTGTCGCACTGCCATGTTGGATGGTTCTGACCTTCCCCCTCTACACCGCTTTGATGGTTGGTTGTCGGTGTATTCTCTAATCCTCTCCGAAATTTCTTGGCCGTTTCCCCCGTTTACTTTATCACCTGATCCTCCGAGAATCTTGGTTCCAGCCACCCTCCTTCACATCCTCTTACTTGGTAATCCTTTCCAATCGCTTCGCCCGCTCGTTCTTTCTTATAGCCCACCCCATGCTGGATTTGTATCACCTGCCTTGTTATAACTTCCTTTCTTTCTTTTTGTGTTCCTTCGTGGATCCGGATTCCGCACATATTCTCATTCTTTTTCGCACTGTACGATCGAGCTCGGTCGCTGCTCCCTTTTCTGCGACTATTCGGTCAAATCATACCCCTTCCCCCCGACAACGGCTCCGTTGTTTTTGCCTTTCACCTGGTTCGATTATTTGTTCCCCTTGATGGTGTATAAATTCTCAAGCTGAGTCCCCGAGGTTGCTTCTCCAGTAGCGGTAGTCTTTAGGCCTTGTCTTGTGTCTTATGTTGATAAAATTGGGAAAAAGAAATCATTCTTGTGTTCGAAAGGTGGATCTGTCCTACAAATCATTCAAATTTACTACGAGAAGGGGGAATAATATTGTGGATAGATTATGGGAACGCTGTAGCTGTGATTCGTCGCAGTCAAGTTTGGTCGAGACATTCAGCCACAGCTCCGCCTCTGTGAGAAGCTAATGGCCGGAGTATAGCTATGCTCCTCTGTTTTGTGTAACTCACCCTGGACTTGACAATCTCGACATCTTCTGACGGACCGCCCTTCGCTTCCGCCGTACCTACATCTCGGACTCCATGGCCGTGATCTCTAATCAGGGGTCTTTTCCTAGCTTTGACCTTGCAGATCTCACAGCACCGCTCCCAACACCGACATCAGACTATTCATCGTTGCACAGCACTCGGTTATCGGGACGGACGAACGCATTCGATTCCTACGAAACCACACGTTGAAGGCGAAACCAACGCGGTCTGTGCAGTTCACCTCGAACCCCGGGTTCTACACCCCATCGCCATGTAATATCTAACCCGGGAAAGACAGTTTCACGATCATGATCCCTGCGAGTGACGCATGAATGGGGATGTTGGTTTCTCTACTAGGGGCAGTAGCCCACATCAAGGCTGGTGTAATACTACATGCGGACTCACATGTGAGGGTATTCTACCACCGGAACGATCCTTCACGCCCCCCTCCTTCGCCCCCCTCGCATTCGGACAACCGGAACGGATCGTTCAGGAGGGCTGTGGGGACTTATCACCACCGGTAGTGACGTGTGGGTACAATCTGCGACCATTTCGTGATTCGGATGCTAACAAGCCTCGGGATCGAGAGTCTGACTTCTAAGGTCTGGACTACAGCCCACGACTGGGATCTTGCTGCTTAACGAGGTGAAATGCGTGTGGAAGGAACGATTATGGGGTGAGCGTCTCAGATCTCTTTCCAGAATGAGATTTTGACAATTGTACAGCCTCCCGGCCCTTTACCGTGGTTCGCGTCTGTCGGGTTTTCAACCTCGAATGGTTGTTGGACATCTCACCTGAGAATAGGTATTCTATCCTGCTCTACAAGACCTGGGACACAATCAGTGCGGGTCTTTTCCACATTCAATCCAGTAGCAGAACGCTCACCGATGCATTCACAGGATTGTTCTAGCCAGGTTGCACCCAAGAGGCGAGCAATTTTCTCTCCCCGTTTTGGGGTCAGGTCTCATAGCTTTGTGGCGTAGGTACGAGCTGCTGTTCTCAGTAGCTGGGAGGGTTCAAACACCAGACGAGAATCCAGATGCAACCGTGCTGTAAAGTTGGAAGGGCACTATCTCATTTTCATCGTAACACTCGGTCACATAATCCTGACAATGAGGCGAGATGTTTATGTCCGTCCTCGCTTAGTTGAATTCGATCCAGGGTATATGCCCTGACGGAAGCGAGCAAATGCGTCCTCGCCGCTCTCGGCATCCTGGCCACTTCGCCTTTAGCCACGGGCTTATGGCTCGTGAGCATGCCTTCGGTTATGGGTAGCGCACGCGTTCGATGTTTGTAATTTGCCCCTAGCTTCCCTGCTCAGCGGTATAAATGTCCAAGACCCATCTCGATCCGTTTCGAACGTGCATCTTCTCTGCTTCTGAGTCTGCAGAGTGGACCCACAGATCACAAACAGCGTTCGCTGGTATCTATTACCCATCGCTTTGTAGATGTCCAGAAACCTCGCATCGTTGCAGGCTTGATTACCTTCGTTTGCATTATTCTCTTTGTCCTCAAGCTCAAAGCTAACCACGGTCAATCGCGTATGACTAGCTGACGCGAGTTATTCTCCAAGATGATACCTTCCATTTTTTCACCATGGGGGTGTGGGACCCCACCGTGGTGTTTTTCACGTCCTTCGCCAAGGTGACTACGTTCCTTTTCTCTGGTCGGAGGATGGATTCTGATGTCATGGTATCATTACCTTCCGTTCACAACTTCTTGCCGATTGCGATTATTGTGTACGTGCTTTTGTTATTTCAATCGAGATTTGGTGACAAACGTGGGCCCTCCAGTCTGATACCCGTGATGATTCCACGCCTGGCCGCGCCTCTTCGGGGGGCCGTAGATGTTTCGCTTGCCGAGCTTGGGACGAGGGTCACTTCACCGCAGTGGAAAGCGGTGAACACGAGATGATGAATTTTGTGGACCTACCGTTGGTTCCGATGGCATTTCTACCATTCTCCTTCAAGTCGCCGTTCTCTAATCGGGCCTCGAAACAGTCTTCCCGTCCAGATACTGTGGGTTCCCATTCAGATGTGCGAGGACCAGGTTCCTCTCGTTATGTCTTGTACTGGAAGCCTCGCCTTTTCGTCGTGTTGTACCTGTTGCCTTTACGTGCAACGATATTGTGTGGGTTGAAGGGTCGAGTCAATGTTGGGGGTGGTCCCTTCCGGATCGTTTCCCTCCTGATCTGATCGGGCGTTTTCCTCTCTCCCTCCACCTTGGTGGCACCGGATGTATTCGATGTGATGCTCCTACGCCACACGCGTCACGGCATCCTCGCAGGCCATCTTGCATTTAGATCCCCATCGTTGTGGCGGATGTTATCAAAGAGGCCAATACACGCTAAAGTCAAAAGGCTGGCCATGGACAAGTCTCATCCCGAAAACGAACTCAAATATTGACCTTGGGTTTCACGCGAGGACGTAACGTCAATCTCAATGTTGCAGTCTCCTTCACCCCCACCTGCAGCCACACCACATCATTCCACGCCCTGCATTCAGCCACAGCGCTTGTATCAGGGTCGATTGGCATCATGTGAATGAATAAACATGACGGTGGAAGCCAATCCGCAGGTTGCCGGACCTCGTGACACTCTGTTCCGGAGAACGTCAGAAACAATCATTCCCTCCAGACAAATCGGTGGGCGCGTGTTGGGTCTTACGTATTCACATGAGGAACACGCCGGACGGCTAATCTTTTCTTGGAACAACGGACCTACTTCTCTTTGCCATTTTCATTCCGCCACGCAGGTGTCAGGTATCAAAATCCCACCCTGTGTGCTTGGCGGAGGTAGGGTGTATCTGGTTCGCACAGGTTTTACATAACTCGGTCTACGTCAAGAGTCGAGATCTGGGCGGCTCTTTCCCACTCTCCCCCTTCCGAGATTGTTCTCCGCGCGCTAATTCCTCATATTTTTCTTTCGTGCTAGCTTCACTACGTTCGAGGGGTTGGTTGCGAATCAGGCCTCTCCTACCGCTTCTGGGTAATGTGACCGGGATTGGGTGCAATGGCCGCGCGCATTACTCGGCATGGTACTCCGCTCGAGTTCAGTGTACTCGCCTTTTCACTGCCACTGTCACCCCATTCTTGGGCGACAGTCGCATGGAGGCCGTTGCCTAGCGATGCCGTGCCGAGGGGGCTGATCTGGACAAGTGCAAGATTTTATCATGGTTCCGATCCATCGGTCTCCACTACGTCAGGGCTGTTCTTATCACTAACATGAATCCCCCGGTTTCAGGCGATTTCTTCTCAACATAGTCCATACCATCAGATGGTGGTGTTTCCGATTCCACCTCATTGGCCCGATGCGACCCCCATATCCTGAGACTAGGACCGCATAGCTGCTAGTTTCACGTTACAGCCCAGTATTCATCATCAATGATCCTCGGTTCGCACTCTTTTCTTGTCCTCGTGTTTTCATTGGTCAGGCGGACATGTGTATAGTTCGTGACAAGCTCACATACTCCCCGCAATCCGAGGTCTCGGGGCAGGGTCAGAATGTAACAATATCATCCAGGGTACACAGGCGAGCCCGGAACAGCCGGCAGCTATGACGCGGTTCATGGGAGTGATCAAAACGAGTCTATAATCCCCTCGACGCGAGAACAGCACCGACTCGACACCCTCCCATCATACGTACGAGCCCCCCAAAAACTTACGGCCAGATATTGCTGTCACTGTGGTTCCGGGGCCCTGGCACGCCACCCGAGTGGGCTAACCCTGATCCCTGTCGCACAGCTCCCTCCGCACGCTCTACGAAGAATTCCGTCCCACCCCTCGAATCCGGAAACAACCTCTCCACCGAAAGGTTGCAACGCTGAACTGATACACACCTCTTCGTTCACCCTTCGCGTGTTTGGCGTCCAGAAATGAGATCGCCGAGACTGATTCGGGAAAAGCTGATGCGTACACACCCCCGTCGCCTTTCCTTACGGCACCGCCATTTGTTCTCGGCAGACAGGGAGGGAGCATCCTGGGACGACGATACATATAGGAATCCCTTCATCCATCAGATCTGCCGAATATTCAGAATACTACAAAAAGTTTCCTACGCGTACGTTGGTAATCGCCTCGCATGAGGATCACACTCGTGTTCCTATTTCAAACGAACAATTCACCAACACAGGCGGAAAGCACATGGGAAACGCGGTGTTCCCTTGCACTTCAATCAAGTTTCGCCACAAATTAAATTCCCGCGAATTCCCGCGAATGCTGCTCATTTCAGGCTCAGCGGCGCCGGGGTCCCATGCAGTGTTTGGGGAAGAGGGTTAGGGTTCTGGGCGCCCGAAGATAGGACAAGCCTATCCGGGCCCAGGGACGTTGGCGTTGATTCAAGGAGATGGGAAGGGAAGAGCAATGGGCTATCAACGCGTGCACGTACACATTCCTGCTAAGCGCCGCCGTGGCGGAAACATATTTAACGAACCTTATCCGTCCTTCTTCACCAGGCTCTTTCGCCCCAAAGTGAACCACCACCACCACCACACAACCAGCGCAATATCGCTGCCCCCGGCCTTCACGATGCCCATAGAACTTCCTAGCTTCTACGAACGTGGGTCAAGCATGACCTTCGAGCCGCCCACCCGTCAACGCGGATACTTACCCCAAGTGAACGAGAAGCTGGGACAATGGATATCGTGGGACGTGGTCCAAATAGGGGGAAACCCTCATCTCCCTATCTTCCTTTGCACGCCAAGTATGCATGCTTCATCGTACCCTTGTCAGACGCTCATTGTGCTGACCATGTGCTTCGACAGTTTGTGAGAGAAAGTGCTTCCGGATACTTGCGGAATCAGATTAATCTCTCTCGCACAGGGTGCGGCGTTGAACGCCTCGAAGAGTACGCCGGACAGGGCCAAAGCAAGAAAGCTGCAAAGGAGAAGGCGGCGGAAGCGATCGCCCTCAGTGGCCACTGCGTATGTCGACATATTCCCTGTCTCCACCGTTACTGATGTCTCACTTAGTAATCGTCCGAAAGCTGTGTATAGTCCACTTCTATCCGCTATATCCCTTGTACGGTAGCTCCTACTTGGCATCCATGTATACGATCCGTAGTATTCTTCCGACGATCGAGGAGACTGAGCGTACAAAAGACAAGTAAAGCTAAGTTGAAGGATCCTTCAAGATTGGGAAGAACACGATTCCGAGTGCCAATTTCACATACTCGTTGAGGTCTTTTCAACCTCAACACGTATCCCGCCGACGCCGCCAAAATTGTCCACGTCTTCCTTGCTCATTTCTGCAAGCTCGACGCCGTCGATGACTCCTTTTCCCATGGTGATCGTGGTTGTAACACCTGAGATAGTTTTGGTGCTTACCAGCAACTGGCCTTTGCTCCGAGTCGATCCTCGATTCGATGTGAGGATGCCAACCCCTCCAGTCGACTGGGGGGATCGTGGGGAAGAATGAGTCGACGTAACGCTAGCGCTCCCCCGATAGTACCGCGGGACAGACTGTAGGCCGTTATTAGTGCTAGATCGTCCAGTATCCGGGCGTGATGCCTCTGCGCCGCGTTCACGAAGGTCAAGAATCTAGCGGTGAAGACGGCGGTTCAATAGACGGCCATTACCGAGGCTGGTATCCTTACTAGCCGGCACGCTAACACTGGCGATAAGAAAACGCTCAAGGGAATGCATATGGCTGACATTGCCTGGCGGGGTCTGAGGGTGGATCGTTAAAGTAGGATCAAATCCAAAGGAGGGTCACATACTGAAGATAGAATATTCCATTCACCTGTTTCTACTCGGTCAGGATGAAAAGTCGAGGAATCATCAAGGACTTGCCAGATTCGCGATAGAGATCAAAATATAATAAAAGACGCCTGATCTTGGTCAGCACGGGCACCAGGCGGTTTCGTTGGTAGAATCACCTTCTCGAATGAAAGTCTGAATAAGCATGCTGCTGGGCCCACCGCGCCTTCGCCTAATCATGATTGCTTTTCCAACAGTAATCACGGTCACAATGGTATCATAAGCGAGCGGCGCCATCTAGACGCTGTCAGCGTCTTTTGAGACAGATCACGAGGTATAACACACGAAGAATCCTTCCCAAACAAGATTAGTCAAGGGTCAAGGCAATAGGAAGGATTGTGGTTACCAAGAAGATGAGCAGCGTGAGGCCTGGATACGGGGAGGCATGGACCTCGCGTCTAGAAAACACAAGAGATCAGAGGTACACCACATAACAAGACCACTCTACGAACATGTGGTGGCTTGATGAACGGGAGCACTGTTGGAGATCAGTGGATGTCAAGATACGGCTACCTGTTACTCACATTCCATCTGACTGGTTGCGACGTACAATTGGTACGCAATAAGTCCGGATAGACAGGTGATTAAGAAGCTCAGGAGGTACACATTCCGGTTAAAAAATGCGTATGTGCGGATAAGCAAGACGACTACGAAACCAAGGGTTCAGTATTAGGGTTCGGATGTGGGAATGACGGTCAATACCTTCGGAACCTAACTGGTTCCACATAGCAAGTGCGACAGGTATCTACGTGGTGTGAACTATCAGAGATGCACACGGCAAGGGTGGAAACGAATTCCTACCTTGTATATCTTGAGGCATAGTTCCAACGAGTGGTCATTGACGAAACAGTACAAGAGGAAGCAGCCAACTGCCAAAACCCAATACCTAGAAAAGAAGTCGGAGAGCGTTAGGAGGTAGACAAGAAAGCGGAAGCAAAGCTCTCGCACCGACAAAACAAGTAAGCGGCCTTAACTGGAGTCCATGCAGCTTTCCATATGTAGCGCCACTCGCGGTTGAAGCTTGTGATCCAATCCCAAGCGACAATGGCGTCTGAGCCGGTCCGTAAGCGCCAGCCAACCGGGGATCAGTATGACGTACAAAACGCTGGAAAGGGAATAGTGAGCTTGTGGTACAGAGTTCCACGAACGAGAGGACGTACCGACGAAAACAAGCTGGGTGCTGTTTGAGAAACAGAGTGTAATTAGGAAAATTCAGCAGCAGTGGACGTCGTCGAGTCGTACATGAAGATGAAGTGCTGAGCCGTTTCCGGAGAATCGGACATGTCCGTAACAATCGTGAGACGAGAGAGCGATGGAAAGCAATTTTAGGAGAGAGAGCGGTTGAGCGGAGAGAGAGAGAGAGAGGGAAGGTAAGAGAGGGTGAACGAGGGAGAAGGTCATATATACTATTTTCCGGGGGGGGAGAAGCAGCACCAGAGCGTTCAATTCCCAACAAATTTATCGTTCCAGAATTGAGATACACGATTAAATCGATCCAACTGGTTGAATCGGGACTGAACCTCACCGAAACCCATCGGTTCGTCTGTTGAGAAGGCGGGTGTGGTCAACTGGAGGTCGGTTCAGCTTTCAAGAGTGCCAGGGTCGCCTGCGTTCTTAAGCAAAGGAACGGTGAAGGATTGGAGGAAAGATAAAGAAAATATTGGACCCAACAGGGAGGGGCTGCCATCAGAGCACTTTCGATACGAAGGCGCACATACCCACCTTAAAGAGGATCGTGGAGGTCGGAGATCATCATCGCAGATTGCGTTGAAACATTTATTGACACCGAGGCGTCAGTCCCACTGTGTGTCCGCCGGGCGGTCTCGTACTCAGATACAAATATTGTCAGGGAATCCCCTAGACAAAGGGCAAGATCCGGAAACTCAGGTTATTGCTCAGGCCTCAGGGATCTCATTAACTACCCACACGTACCGCCACTGCGGGTCTCAAACCGTGGCGTTGAGACTTCCTCAGGACGGGCGGCTCCTGAGCCCGTAGTAGAGTAGTCCTCATACCACAGTGTCACTTCTCTGATGAGAATTCCTCTTGGGTGGAGGTGACAAGACGAGAGATCATGACTGGAATCCACCTGTTGGAGGGGGGTCAATGACCGGCGCCCCTAGTACGCGTGAGATGCGCACATACACGTTGACTACTCAGGAGAGTGCACATAGGTACACTAGGGGGCCTAAGATGGGTACACTTACATTACAGGGACATTTTTGAGGGTGTCCGTTGTAACAAATCAAGACGACGCAACTTTCAGACGCGTCGGATTACCCACCGGAACAAAATGGAAATACCACTAAAAGAGACCGCGCCAACGTGTATCCATTCGGCCCAGTTCGGAGTTTTGAACTTACGCAAATGGATGGGCTCGAGGGGGGTAGTAGATGACTACAACACTACAAAATATGCTCAACGGTACGGACGATGAACTCTATGGCCACATACCTCCTGTCTCGGGGACTACTGTTGCCCATGAACAATCCGATCGCTAAGGTAGACCGGATCGTTGTGATATTTTCCGCGAAAGACGGTGCTCGAGATCCGTCCTGGTATGCAACTGTCAAACCCGCGCACCTGTCCCTCCGCTTGACAAAGATATGTGGCGACGAGTTGACTTCAGAATTCCTCTCGGCTTGAGACGAAAGTATTGGAAGGATCTCAACAACAGAACGTGACGTTTCTGCTCAAGAAAGGCGCACATGGACGACTCGAGTCGAAAACCTATGAAATTGATCGAGACGTCTGTCCTAGGGGGTGCAGTCATTGGGTAAGTTCTGTATATGGCGCCACACCCTCAATACACCAAGGTTCCATGTCGATCTCAGGTCTTTCCGCCGCTCTCCATTGGATTGCGAACGGCCAAGTGTGATGATAACACACTTCCTATAGAAGTAGAACGAGGCGGTGAACGATTGAAGATCGCCTGGCAAAAGTGCGTAGCCAAGGATAAAAAAATACACGCACATCTGGCCCACAGCCTGACTTGCATTTGTCCAATATCGACCAATCCAGCCATTCCATAAGCTTTTGGACTTCGGTTTCCCACTTTTCCGGCAATGTCTGCTTAGCTCCTTCATCGGCAGACTTGATGTCAAAAGCATCAACCCAGAGGTCGCCCAATATCCCGCATATCTGACAAAACATCCTTAGTAGCACCCCTAATGAGCTTCTCCTGGATGGTTAAAAGACTTTCGGGCACCCACGCGGTGTGAGTCGAAGCGCAGTGTTCAACAACCGGGCGGATCCACGCGAGGTCAGTCGGTTTAGTTGGGTTTGGAGGGATCGTAGACGTGAGTATATACGGCGTCAGCATCACCAAAACCTGAGAACGTGCCTCCTCGACAATCTCTTGGAGAGTTCTCTTCGACTTGGGGTTCTGGAGGATATGCCGAAGCAATTCCAACCGCTAACTGTACCGATCCATGATTACCCGAGCGATACTCCCTCAACCAGCCCCGTTCCCTCGTTCTTCCCTCGTTAGCATATCGTGGATCTGCTCAGTTGCAGCGTCCGGGTCTTCTCGAGGTATTTCCTTCAATTGGAAATAGTCCCTGGTTCGACCTTTTCTGGCATCGACCAAGCTGGTACCGGAGGAGCGGTGGCCGAGACGATCGAACCACCTTTCAAATTCAGAAATGCAGAGGGATGCGTAACTTGTACAGAAATGGACTATATCGCTAGGTCAAAACGTACCACGGACCTCTGACTTTGGGTCTCTCGGTAGATCTGTGGGCCGGTTGATTTCCCCGCGGTGTTTATGCTCAGGGTACTGATGAGGGTTGGTAGTTGCATTGGAGCTAAGGACCATCGCTGAAGCACCGAAGGCGGACGGATGACAATAAACTTATAGAACGTGGGTCATCGATGGAACAAACATTCTCACTCCCGGTGCCGAAGTGAAGCGTACTTGTGTACGTATACGACACCGTTGCAGGGTATTTTCGTGATCACTATGGCCCTTGGCCCCTAACCTCTATAACCTGCCGTCGAAGCGACTGTCGGCCTACCTTTCCTTCAATAGCGGTGGGGAACGACCTTCCGATGCGGACGCCTCCGTCGGTCCACTTGCAGCCTAGCTTGCGGTTACAAAAGAGTCACGTAAGACCGTAGGAACAGCTCTCACGGAGCAAGCCTACCGCAGACAAAAATGGTGATTTCTTTCACCTGTTTGGCGTCCTCTCCGCATATTCCCCCACCTTGTTCTCCGGGGACGGCCAGAGCAACGGGAATTTCCTCGCTGTGGGGGACAGGCACTCCAAACTCGCAGGCCACACATTCGGGTGATTCCGAATCAAGACATCCACCGCGCCTCCAGAGACCTGAGAACCACGGACTTTAAAAGACAAGGTGGAAGTTCAAAATAAACCAGTGTCGTAAGTCCGTGCGTCCCGGTTTGAGGTCTCTCCAGGATGACCTTACCTCCCGCCAGGCAACTATAGTAGGAACAGGTTGCTGTCCTCGTTAACGGTAACCAGATCACCCGCTCGCGCCCATTTACAAGGAAAATACCAAAATACCAAGTCAACCTCACCACGTAGAGGAAGTCACAGAACACGAATTACCCTTGACCAAGGAATGCCAAGCGAATGCCAAACGGTGGCGTACCGTGTGGTTTGGGTATAGACAGGATTACGCGGCCCGACGCTCGCGCCTGCCTGTCACCGGGACAGCCGATGGTTCTAGATGGCTCGGAAACCCAGAATTCCATGTCCTTCGTGGCTTAATAGGTCTCCCATCAGCAGTGACGAGCTTATAGTCTCCAACGGGCAAGAACCTCCCAACACTTGTTGACTTTGCCATCGCTATGGTATTTGAGACGTTGGGGTTATCGCCACCGCTATCGGCACTTCCGAAAGTCTTGAGTCAGGTTATAAATTGAAAGGCCGATATGACACCGAGATAGTGTGGGATTTGGCTGAGGGCACGATTTGGGAACATCCTCATGAGATCGTCGGCGAGCTCTAAGGAGAAGGCCTGTGCTTCTAGAGACAGTAGCTGACGTGTTTTATGCCATAAGTGGATCCTGGGGAGTCTAGAGGCAACGATAGGATCCCAGCAGAAAGATGCCTAGCCTTGTGCTCATAGACCGTAAGGAAGGTACGAGCCTGGGTTTGAATTGAATTGGGGCTGATGTTGTCATTGCCCTCGGGTAAAAAGCTCACAGGAGACTGTAGTTCGATACTTGACGACAGTTTAAAATAAAGAACGAAAGGCGAATTTCCAAGCGGCTGCGATAGCGGCCTTTGGGAGACTCTTGTGAGATGTGGTCATATGGCACGAGGTGCGCCATGGCGAAAGGTTTACCCCACGCTATATAGCGAATAAATCCTATCAAAGTTCCATCAGTGGAACGAGTCTCCAAACACCAACGTCGCTCACGTTGGAAAGCCCGTAGAGATCTTGAAAAGGATAGTATGATGATCAATCGTCCGCGTACGGCTTTGGACCAGTGAGATCAACAACGTGTGCGTGTATAACAAGCCACCGACACCACCAGACGACATCGTACTAAAGCAAGTCGAGGCTGTGCGACTCCATGAGTTCCACGAAAGGTACTCGCCGCCAAGTGGATCGATACTCCACCGGGAGAGAAATTCCAGATAGGGGACGCATTGAAATGGACAACTTCTGGGTTATATTGGCGATTATGGAATGGTGGCTGGCTGAAAGAATCTTTTTCAAGGGTCGTGCGAGTTTCAGTGTGTTGCCTCGAAACTAGCGACGGCCAGCTTCGTACTTTTGACATGTCTGTGACGTGAGTTTTGATCAGATCCATCGGCTTGCCTACGAGGGGGAAAGCGCATCTGCGTTCCACCTGAAATGAATGGCGTTGGCGAGCCATAGAGGCTGGGACCGAATTCTGATTAATGATTACATTGGCCGCTGTCAATGGGGTGCGTCACTTGACCGAGAACGTGCCATGCGCTCATTGCTGCTGGAGAAAGGGTGTTTCCGGTGTGTTCTTGGATGAGGTACTAAGGAGGAGTCGTTTGAGAAGGAGAGTCGCAAGACGCAAGGAATAATGAAGAATAGTGGCATTGTGAGGTTATCTGGTATCGAGAGAGCCTGCTATGGACGAGGACATGGAGATCACGGCGAGGGGATCCCGGACGAACGCAAGCATGCCTCCAATCTGTCTATTGAGGCTATTGGTCTCCATAAATTCCCTCAAACAACTTACGTGAGAAATCACAGGGTCTCGGGTTATAAAAGCCCTCCAGGAACCCCCCAAAGCTCTCCCCAGGCTTCTAACTCTTTTTACTCTCAACCACTTCGAACAACCCAATCGTCCCCCACAATGGTCTGCAAGTCTCGTGTCTCTCCATGATCTAGTTCTGATCTTCCTCTCCGTTATCAGCAAACCTCCTTCGTGCTCGTCAACAAGGCCAACTGCTCTAACTGCAACTGCTCTTCCAATAGCTGTGGCTGCGGCGAGAGGTACGTTGCTCAAAGTTGCGTTCGTTTTATAGAGCACATGTTGACCCCCCATTCAACAGCTGTGCCTGCAAGCCCGGCGAATGCAAGTGCTAAACGCACACACCGTGGCGCGTTGCACAACCGCATCTCTTCTCTCTTATCGCAACCTATGAACAAGCTGTAAACGTTGAAATGTAACAATAAACCCTTCCAACCTGTTCCCTGCTATTCTGCGTGATTACCTCAACTCCCGTACGCGTTTAAGCGGATTCCAAAGCTCATCATCACTCGCTGCATCCGATCGGGGTTGTCGGATCCAGCCAATCATTCCATGGGATCCTGATTATGAGGTTGATCTACGGAAGTGGCTTTGTGCACCGAGTGGGTTACGGGAGTCACCGAGCCGGGCCTAACCTTGGGAAGCCGCAGTTCCCGCTCGAGTCCGTTGGATAATTGAATCTCCAACTGAATCCGATAAGGGTTGGTGGGACGTGGCCCACGAAAACACTCCCATCCAGACTAGGGGGCAATAAGGTCTCGTCCGCTTCGATTTTTGAGCGTGAGTCTCGAAGCTTCGGTCCCAAAGGCCCCGGTACGGGAAATACCATCTCCACCAGGAAGCACGACCTACGTAATGCGGCTTCAAGTGTCGTATGAGGATGATCCACTGTCCAAACCCACCTATCTCGATTTCCATCACATCTCTGGGACCACCTGCGTGTCCTGGCGAGTAGAACCAGTTACACTCCGAGCTTCCACCTTCATGAGGCCTACTCCGTAGGCATGGCTTCGCTGTGTCCTGAGAGAGGTCATATGTCTATGTCAATATACTGACCTGTGGTGTCAAGGTGGCCTGCGAGACCATAAACGGGAGCATATAGGGCGGGTGACTGAGCTTGAATACGGGAAGAGTGTCACCAGGAACTCGTTGAAATATCTGGACCAGAACGGCCAGGCGAACGGAAATTCGGTGTTCCCAACCTTGAACTTCATAACGTCTCACTCCGAAGTCATCCTTTGAACTTCACCACTCGCGAAGACACGGTTCATTGTCTCGCGTTCGCCTCGACCCACCTAATTACCACCTTCCGCCTGGAGGATGGAAATACCGTAACTGAGCGTATTCGTTTGTCATCGGTCGCCCCATACCGTTTTCATTCCCGGGCATTCAACCGGGGAAAGGGTTCTGAAATCACTTGTACGTCCAGGGGACCTTTGGTCTGGAATATTGCTAAAGGCGACCGTGTGTGTTCCTGTGTTGTGAGTAGGGTCTCTACTGTGACGAGGGAACCCCCTCTCCATGATGGCGTTTACCTCGGATTCCATCCAGGGAAGGTTGCGGGTGTAGTCGTTTGAAGAATGAGATCATCATATAATCGCGATGATTGCAAGAAAGACTCACGATGTCACGTCTAAAGGGCCGAATGTGGGATAGGTTCACCGTAATACATGTGATATGGATGACCCAAAAAATTCGAGTACATTGGAAGGCTACGTGTCGTAGCAAACACTATAGAGTGGTAACACACATCGGCAAGGATTTAATCCGACACCTTTCTACTCCCTGTATCTCGACAGACTTCAACGTCTCCAAACGCGATGTTGTTGGTTAGTATCTAACGTACAACACTAGTCCAGGGTTCTGTGCAAAAGCGTCTAGAAGTGGCACCCCTTTCTCCTCCATCTTCATCTAAGGGGAGAAGTGCACTCTCTTTTCTCCCAAAATTTTCTCGAGTTCTTCAAGCTCCTCTAATTTGCTCACTCCTTCCTTTGTCACATCGCTCATCAGCTCTTGACCCTGCAGGGCGGCTATCCAACTGAACACGCCGAACCCCCTCCTCGGCACGCCCAGGGGTAACGTAGGAAGGAAAAACGCTGCAACCACCCCAAGCAGGAGCGGAACCCCCAGCATAGTGGCTAGCTGCCATGGGACGAACTTTACCCCAGCAAGGATTTCGCTGCTGTAGGAGTGACCAACAATTTTACCTGAGCCTGAGAGGAAAGGTAGAACGTTCGAGGCGTCGGACAATGCTCGAACGGAAGCAAAGCGGGAAGCTGAGAGAGAGGTGTAACCTTCCGGTCCAGCTCCATCGGTGAAGGAAACGACCTGCGAAGGAGAGCGGTGTCGTGGGTCACCGACCAACGATGGAAGATGATTCCACTACTCACCGTCGGGGAGGGGGTATATCTGCCATCTAGTCCGTTGTCCTTCATGAGAGGTCAGTGATTAGAGCTACGAGAGTCGTACACCGAAATCGTACTTTTAGCATCTGATTCACACCATTGTCATGACTTTTGGGCCGTTCAGAGTCAGCGGCCGTATCCTTATCCCAAAGGTTGCGGAAGAACCTACCTCACGAAGAAAGGACTAACTTTCCCCGTTGAATTCAGAACTTGGGTAATATCCTCCCCGAGTTCAACTCCAACGTTACGTTCTCCAAGCACATTGATAATGGTATTTGCTTGGTCAACGATTCGAACGGTAGCGACAAGCCCGAGATTCGAGTTGTAGAAAACCTCTATGATCCATGGTTCGTACAATTCGACGCAGACAGCTGCGTCGTATCCAATTCTCGTCTCCCTGCCCGCAGCATCGATCTCGGGGATTTCGTTAAAAACGGGGAACTGGCCAGGAGGGACGAAACTGTTGTTCAAGCGAACAAGGACGATCTCGACACTAGTCCAACCGTTTCCCGGCTGCTGACCTTTGTCAACTGTGAGTTGAGGCCCTCGGACGGGCATCGGAGTGGATCTTACATACCATCGTGAGCGTTGATTGAATGAAGCGAGTGTCCGAGGCCAGTGTCATAGAATTTCGCTATGAAGGGTCAGCTGTATTACGTAACTTTCGGCAACGCATCGTTATTCCATACCTATGTATGAAACGTCGTCGGGCTTCACGTTGGACGGGAGTGTATCAGTTGATCCCAACGAAGATAAGTCTGTCGTCTTAAACTTCTCCGGGGTAGGTATGGAGAAGCTCGTGAAAAGCTTGTCAATCAGTGACTTTGGAGTGTAAATGTACGTTAGACCAGATTGTGTCCGAGGTGTTCTATGCTGTCGTTATCAGAGATCAAGAAGCACGTAGGGAGCCGAGGGTAACTCGTACATGTAGATCTGGGGGTCCGGGAGCTTTTCGCAGTGGATCCTGATACCCCATCGGGGCATCCTGGAACCCCGTGAGTTCATTTGATTCTATTATCTCCCATAATTCCGACAACACACCTGATCAATTCGCTAATCGCGGTGTTGTTGTTGGACCTAGCGAAGAGGTCATCCACTTTCGGTTGGGAAATAGTAATGGACGAGTTGACATTGAAGGTTCCTTGACCATGTCCACCTGGAGTCAACTCTGCAATGGTTAACTCCCCGAAATAAACATCATCGTTCACCCAATGCATCTGTACCGCCGCGGAAGCCTGCGATCGGCCCGCGAATGGTGCAAGCGTCCATGTACGGACGTAACTCTAGATTTCATGATTTACGAAATCAATCCCGGCAGCACGACGGTTCACAAGGCGGTTAGACATACCATAAACGAGCCCAGCTGCGCGGAAGCTCTTGTTATGTCGTCTGGCGATAGGTCTCCAGACACTTCTACCTCCCTGTAAAGCAGTCTCTGGTTCTGAGAGGTGATCAGCGGTCTTGGGGTTTGTTTGGTGGCATCCGAAGTTGTCTCACCTCTAGGCGTGCACCGATATCTATGACACGGCCAAGTGCGAATGGTAAGCAGGCAGCCACAGCCACTAGGGTGAAGAAGTAAATGATGACTAGAGACCAAGGTCGAGCGCTGCTACCAAGTGAATCCCGGATCGATATCAACAAATGGAGGGCTGCGTACTCGTAGGATTTCCTCACATTTCTTCTCGTCCCTCGGCTTGTCGTCCGCCTTAAAAGTAGCAACAGACCACCAGCGACACTCGTAGATTCGTCCGCGTTCCGAGCCAGATCCTTCAACTTCATTCCGGAGTCACCGTTTCCGTGACTTAGGTGAATTATGGTCGCCCATGCTACAAAAAAAAGCCGAGTAACACGATTGTTACAAATCACAACCCTGGCGCGATGAAGAGATATTAATTGAAACCTACTGGCAGCTTCCAGGAACCTCGAAGCATACGCGAGCAAACTCCATCCAATGACCACCCCAACAGTTGCGCACCACAATCCCACGATCAGACGAGCCCAGAACAGGGTCTTGTCCCTCGCGAGGATTGTCCCGACGTAGATGAGAGGATAGCCCGCGATGCACAAGAATGCGTGTAAACACAGATGCCCCCACTTTGGGCGTTCGAACAATCTTGACTGTCGCGCTTTCCCTGAGGTCCACCGTCGTGGCGGAGGCATCCGCGGGGGCCGGAGCCCCACACCTCCGTTCCCATCCCCCCGCCCCCCACTTCTACCTCCGCTGCCAGTTTGGCTAGAGTTTCTATCAGAACCGTTCAACTCCATCGCATGGTCTTGTGTCGGTGTGGCGATCAACGGTCGATAGCTATCGTCTTCTGTGAACACCCTCGATTCCGTCTGCTCATCACGATCGTAAGGGTTATGCAATGGGACAAGGAAGAAGCCTGAGGAACCGCGCGGGGAGGACATGGGTCAACTTAGAGTGGGAACCCAAAGTGCTCAATCTTGAGTCCTCGAATTCTTGAAGGAGAGGACAGCCGTATATGCAGCTGAAATAAGCCTTGGCGGACGAAACGCAATCGGTACCTTTAAGTAAATTGTGCTCGAGAAGGGCGGCAGAGTCGGGGTGAGACAGGACGCCCAATAACAGATCAAAGATTCCGCCCAAATGACGCAGCATGGGCGTAACCGAGCAGCACGGGCGCGGATGGTCACCGGTTCCAGGTTCGATGTGTGAAGGTGATCGGCATATGTAATTGGGGGCGTTATCTGCGGTCAGAACAGGCGGTGATGCAGTGACAAAAAATTGAGTGATATTGCAGATTTGATTTGGAAGAGTATGCAGGATAGCTGAGAATGTACGGAAGGAGTGAGACAAGGAAAGAGTGAATACGAACTTGGCGATATTAGAGAGTAGGGACGTGGGAGTGGAAAGGAAACGGGAAGGAAAACAGCGTAGGGATGAATAAATGAGAGGATATACTAATGGAGGGTCAGTTAGAGGCTGGAGCTACAAGCCATCGTTCAGAGCGCAGAGTTCTAATAAATGCCGTTTGAAGATGTACGTTATGCGATAAATAGTCGTTGAAAGAAGCGGAGGAGTTCAAGGAAAGTATATGATGGGGGACAGGATTGACTTCCTGAGACCCGTGTGTGGGAAGCAGAGGCAATGATGAGCGACGTGAAGAGTTGAATGAAAAAGGAAAATCCCGAAGATCCATTGTTAGACGCCCCTGTAATCAGTACGGGTATGAAGGTGACCGGGCGTATCAAAGTAAACGGAGTCAAACAAGATCAGAACCAAGAGCGGTGTACGACTGGAAAGAAAACACAGGAATGAATTGAAAAGTAGGAAGGGGAAGGAATGGAGGCGTTAGGGTTAAGACTTTTCGCCACGTTTCCAACTGGACGGTGGAGGCGGTGTTCTGCCCCTTCCCTTTTGCTGTTGTTGCATCAGAGCTGCAATCGGACGATCAGGGGCATCGGGTCCAGTCTTTACCCTCGGCCGAGGCTGTCGAACCTCCGGTGAATTCGTTGAGGACAAGTCGATCCTCGAATTCCTCGAAGGCGGGGGTCCACTCTGCTGGTAGTTCCTCATCATGACCGAGTTCCTATTCGATGTGGATGGTCCAAACCCTCCTCCATATACACTGCTTGTCGTCCACCCACTCATGGGCCCACCATATTCGGACCCTCCATAGATGCTGCCCGCATACATCGACCTCGGCCCAGCAGGGAACATCACCGTACTCGCACTCGACGGCCAACCCAATGTTGATCCTCTTTCCCATTCGTCTCCGGCAACCTGCATTGCTTGTTGAGCAACAGCAAGTTGGTAGGCCTGTTTGGCAAGCATCATGGCGTGTTGATGTGCTGCTAGGAGCTGGGGGTCGGTACTCTGAGGAGGGGGAGGCATGAACTGCTGGAGCATTGGGTTAGGCTGTGTCATCCAAGGATTACCCATCATCATCGGCATTGTCTGTTGAGGCATTCCCATCCCCATTCCCATCCCCATAGGACCCATCCCCATCATTGGATTCATTACGCCCATTCGAGTGTTCGTATTCATGCCCATCGTGGGATCGTCGTCGTCGTCCAACTTGATGTTTCCATTCATGACTTTTCCAAGCTACAAAAAGAACAGAGGAGGTCAGCGGCGTCCAACGGAACAAAAGGTCAGGCATCATACCTCAATGGCGTTTTTTGCTTCACTCCTCCTCCTCTCCCTCCTCCTCTCTTCATCACCCATATTAACCACCCCACTGCCACTTCTTATGGCACCCTTCAAGGTTGAGTCATCGTAACTCGCACTCTTTCTATGCGCCACTTTCCTCGCCTTGAGTCCCATCTCCGAATTGGACGCCGATAAGAGGCCGTCGTTCCCAACCCCAAACGATTCTGTCGTACGGAGCGTTTGTTGCTTTCCCCTAACTCCCCTTCCGAGTTCGCTCCCAATCTCGCTGCCATCCCGAGGGGTAACTGGTAGCCGCCCGCTGCTCGAATCTCCTGTAGAACTGGAAGGGCTGTTATCCCTCATAGCGAACGGTCGTTGAGGCGGCCGGTTAAACGCAGGGGAAGAGGAATTCTTAGTGGAGGACTTCGTAGGGGAAGGAGGATTTGCCGTAATCAGGGTACTCATGGTAGAAGATCGTGGTCTTTGAGCTGCCTGTTGAGGTCGGAGCTGAGGTTGAGGCTGAGGTTGTTTCTGCTTTTTAGGAGCGATCGAGGAGGCAGAGGAACTCGACTCGTAGGAAGATTCCGAAGAAGTCGACGTAGTAGAAGGTACCCTTTTGTGTCGCGACATGGGGGGTGGGAGCTGAGCTTGGGAAGACATCGTGGACTTCCTGGTACCAGGGACATCCAACGCAATGCTCTTCGCTGGTTTGGATGATTGCGATCGGGAAACGGATCGTGGCTGAGGCTCGTCATCAGGAGATTGCGGAGGCTGGGAGGATATGGATGTTGTCAACGTCGATGACCTGGGCCGCCCAAAAGATCGCCCAGAAGAAGTCGTAGACTCAGAAACAGAGATAGGCGGTTGAGGTGGCGGAGTACCAGAACGTGCAGGTCGCGTGGCAGCAGTAAGCTCCTTCTTCGCGAGTTTGCTTAAGGGGTTCACTACCCGGATAGTCGAACCGGAAGCTGGGGTAGTCGGCTTGGATGAAACCGCAGAAGAGGCGGTAGTCAACTTTGCGGTTGTCGTCGTCGTGACACCCTTCGTAATTGTACTATCCAGTGATCCCCGGCCTTCATCGAGAGTGAGGTCTAGGTCGAACTGAGAGAACATAGCGGCTGTGAAATCTCCAATGAAATCCAGAGGTTCGGCTTCCTTTTCGACTTGTTTCTGCGTTGACGTCGGTGAAGGGAGGGTGGATATCGACGCGCTTGAGGTAGAATGATGCTGAGGTCTGGACATGACGCTGAACCCGGACTGAGGAATTCGATGGTGTATCGGCATGGGCTTGATTGGAGTGGGATCATCGAGGGATAGTGAGGTTCGGGGATTTTTAATCAATGGGAACTCCGTTGTATTTACGGATGAAGTTATAGAAGCGGAATCCGAAGGGGTTGGATATGTGGGAGGCTTAGGAGCAAGAGAGCTGTCCTTGTCGATTACGGGAGACTTTTTCTCAACCGATGGGACCACAATGGGCGGAGCGGTCATCGAACGGCTGGGAACAGTCCGTCCGGTGATTACAGGAGAAATCTTGTCGCTGTCGGTCTTGACGATAGACTCTGAGACGACAGTGGATGTTGGTTTTGGCCGCGTCAAGCCCTGGGTGAGATTCGATAGTCTCTCGTTGATGTTTGTAGGTGGACGCATATCATTCTTCACGCTGGTGGGGGTGGTTGATCGGACTGCTGGCAATTGATCGACGGAGGAGACCGCAGGCGAGTTACTCAACGGAGAGTTGTTCAGGGACTTGATATCGATGAGAGGTTTGGGGGGTAAACTTCTGCCTGAGGTATTTGACATAGCACTGCCTGGTCTTCGCGGTTGAACAAGGGTAGCAAGTGGTGCGTCGTCATCATCGGAGGAATCATCCGAAGCATCGGAGGCGTCGCTATCCTTCACAGGTCTCCTTGCTGCTAAGAACATTGTTATAGAAGTCGCGTATGGAAAAGCGAGAAATGCACCCACGAGTGTCCTTGGCGGGGGTTGGTACATTCCGTATAGGCGGTCGGGACGAAGACCTGCTTTGGATAGCAGCGGGACGGGCCGGTGCGTGAACAGAGGTAGGCATTGGAGGTTTTTTCCCAAGCCCAGGAACATCAGATATCGACTTTTCTTGCCTCAATTGCGGGTTCGTGGTTGCCGAAGGACCATTTGAGGGCCGG
This sequence comes from Thelephora ganbajun, assembly GCA_014904855.1. NCBI lineage: Eukaryota > Fungi > Basidiomycota > Agaricomycetes > Thelephorales > Thelephoraceae > Thelephora > Thelephora ganbajun. Next base: position 111,993 of record MU118033.1, read on the forward strand.
TGATCCGGCAAAGAAGAATGACCAAGTTCTGACCTACTCCTCCATTGTACAGAGAGGGGTGAAGGACCATGATCGGAGTCGGAACCCGAATCCGACTTGGAATTGGAGGGTGATGATCGTAGAGTAGAAGTACGGGGGACCATGCGGGGGGCCACACTTCGACCTCGAGGTTGGTTATGTGAGGTGGGAATCGAAGAAGCAGGTGGCTTCAGACTTGGTGAGCCTGAGCGGAGAAGGTTATCGACTTGTGTGCTTGGTCGAGAGGTGGACTGAGGGTTAGGGGAGCCTGCTTGACTTCTCCTAGCTTGCATCTCCCTGAAAGCCGCGACGGAGACGCGCTGCGAAGAGTCGGAAGCAACACTATCCCCCCTTGGTCGAGGGCGAGCAGGGGGAAGTTCGAGTAGAGTGGTGGTGTCATCAAGACAGGGTGCAGTGTCCGGGCCGCCGACGTGACGAAAAGCACGGAGGTTAAACGACTCTTCCTTGACTTCTGAAGGAGGTGGTGGGGGTGGAGCTTTGGACTTCTTGCGATCCCGGGCCCATGAGAAAAGACCTCCGGCTGACTTTTTGCCAGCTGATGCGGGAGCAACAATTTTGACCGTTTCGTGAGACTCTGAGCGTGTATGATTGACATTGGGGAGCGATTTAGTAGAGAGAGCGTTACCAGAGTCACCATAACCGCTGAAAACGGCGGATTTCTGGGGAGGGGTAAGGGGACTGTGTGGGGATTCGGACTGGGTACTGAACTGAGGGGAGGTGTTGGCCAGGTTTGTGGAGAAAGGCGTGTCGGTGGCAGCAAGGTTGACTTTAGACTTGCTTCGCCTGAAAGGCAACTTCATTTTGCTTGAAGAAGCAGCTGCGTTCTGATAGATGGTATTCGGGTGTAGGCGACTGTGATCGTATTCGCTCCCCTCGTTGAAAGACTCGACATCGATGTCTGTGACTGCGGAACTCGTGATGGAGGAGGGAGGCTTCGACCTGAACTTGCCTTTCTTGGAGAAGAGACCGCCTAGAATTGCCATGGCTGGGAGGAAAGTGGGTTGAGAGAGCGGTTGACGGAACTGGGGCAGACAAGAACGACTCACTGCGAACGGGAGGGGGATGGGGGTGGAGGTGTGGAAGGAAAGGAGAGAAGAAGGATGGTAGTCAGAGGCAAGCAGGATGGGGAAAGGAAACGGTTGGTCCCCGTTGGATGTGGCCAGAGACCGACGACAGTCGGAGACTCAGACTGGGCGTACGGCAGGTCCGATCGGAAAAATGGCAGATGGTCTCTAAGCCTTGCTATACCTCCACTTGGCGACCTAAAAAAATCTTCCTCTCATCACCAGCAGATGTGTCTGGTGGAACGGACCTGCAGGGCAGCGCGGATCACGCCAAGTCCACGCCCCTTGCAGGCGATTTATCCCCGGAAACCCGTCGCCTACATTGATGCGACCTGGGAGGTTCTACGATCCCATGGCTATAGCGGGTGTCGTTCTGCTCATATTCCCATCCCCAGAGCCGAGCCTTACTCCCCAGCATAAACGTTAAACGATAGCCTCCTAGCAACCCTCTCCCTGCCAGACCCACCTACGGCTACATCCGGCCACGTGTAGAATGAGTGGGATGACTAAAATTGACCGGGTTCTTCTGGGACCCTAGGGCAGTCTGGTTCCCATCCACCTTGCTTTTCTCCGCTCCAAACCCTATGACGGTTACAGCCGTAACTTCAGAGGAACAGTTCGACCAACTCATACCGTCTCCAGGCCTCCACTACACCAACTCGGCGTTTTCCAATGCTCCAATGTCGGGGGAACCGGGATAAGCCCGTGATCATTAACTTCTGGGTTCCCTGGTGCGACCCGTGCCGAGCCATCGGCCTCATCTTTGAGAAACTCTCCCAAGACCCCCCTGCTTCTGCCATTGCGCGGTAGACGTCGACGACCAGAAGATCGCCGAGGATATCGGCGTTCGTGCGACAAGCCTTCGGCTCTGTGCGATTCTCATGCCCACTGCACCCTGATGCGCCTTTCCCAGATGTCGGTTTCCATTGTTTATAACAACGGTCAGAAACTAGATGAGTTTATGGGTCCCCACCCTTCTCAATTTCCCGTCAGTAATTCTCCTCAGCGGACATAAGATCACGCCCTAACCCCCGATACCAGGAACTCGTGGACAAGTATAAGCGATTCTACTTAGTATCGTAGGCTTTGAGTGATTTGTGTTGCCGTATCGTCACCGATCCAACGATACTTCCCGTGCCTGAGCCTCCTGACTAATAATTGCATCCTTCGCACAACTCTACCTCGAGACAGTCTTGTATTTAGTTCATATGATCCTTGTTAGCGCTGGCAGGCTGTTTCAACCTTATGATTGCCTCAGCTCTATGGTGCGCGTCACCTAGTCACCACAACTTTGTGACATCTGATCGTGGGCAGAAACCCGACCACACACAACCACCCTATAGACAATCTGAATTGACAGATCGTCTTCTTTTTATCTGTAGAAAAGATCTGTCAGACAGAATTTCTTGAAAGTCCTTCGTTGCCGAGTTATTATTTTTTCGCACTCATGAAATTTGCCACTTCCATAATAGGCAATAGTTCCCACGTTAAGCGCACGTACTCCTGGTGGTGAAAGGGAGGCACTAGCTGCCCCCGGGCAGTTCAACAACACGCAAGAAGGGGAAATGTAGGCATTTCTGTCCGCTTAGAGGTGTCAACCCTCCAGGAGCGGGGCCGCCGACGCGGCGATAGGGTAAACCTGGCGCTAATTTCGCCCTCTGGCTCGATTTTGCCGCTGTCAAAAAGTTGTGGTGACTAAGTGACGCGCACCATAGGTCAGATGTCTCCAAAGGAGACGTTGCAAACGTGAGAAATATCCAAGAGATCCCGCTCTGATCCATGCGGAGAGAGTCACGTGAAATTCACCTCTCGTCCGCCGTCCATCCATCTTCTGTAACATCCGGGCGTGACGCGTGAACCTCTGCTGTTAGAAATGGAACATGTTCCCGGCGCTCAGGACGCCTCCGGGGAAAGGCATCCTCTCCTCTCCCTTATATCCGCTTGTTTCTGGGTCATCCGTGAGTCCTCCGTCCGCACTGACGGAGTGCGCTGTACTGAACTGATAGAATCGAACTTTTTTCGTTAGTCTGGTTGTTGAAATGGTTCAAGTCGTTTATTGCTTTCGTCACCATTTCGATACCCCGCTTGATCTATTCGATTCTCTCATACTCGATGACTCTAACGGTGAGCTGCGTTCCGAGCGAGTCCGCCATCCATACCTTACAATCACGTACAGCTCAACTTTTGGTCTTTTGCAATAATGTTCGTACTCGCTGCCGTGGCGTTCAACTATTGGCTTCGGTTCCGCTACCTGAACGCATACTCCGAGTTCCAAGAGCCTCCTCTCGTCAAATCGGACGCACAGGAACTACATCCCGACGTGAACAGTCCAGATCCACCGACCACATTCCACAATTACCTGGACGATTTCTTGCAAGCGGTTAGGGTATTCGGATTTCTCGAGAAACCTGTGTGCCACGTCTATCACCTCACCAGCACCCTTCCTGACGTTTGGCAAAGGTCTTTCACGAATTGGCGAGGCACCTACAAACTAGAAGATTGATTGCCGGAGATAGCATGTCCTTAGATGAGGACAAGTCATTCTACTTCGTGGCGGATGGCGTCGTTCAGGTGTTTGCGAGAGCGGAACATCAACCTGTTGCAAACACTACCGGCGCATGGGACGAGGAAGACCTTAATGGATGCCAACTTCTTAACGAAGTCGGCGCAGGTGGAACTTTGTCCAGTCTCTTCAAGATTTTAAACCTTTTTACGGAGCATGTTCAGATCAGCTGGGCCAGCGATGATAGTCCTTCAGAAGGGAAAAACAGTTCATCCAGTTCTACCTACCAATCTCCGGGTCCCAATCCTACGTATACCCGTTTCCGATCGAATAGAACCATTTCAGATGTCTCGATGCTCGACCTCGATGATCGTGGAGCTACCCCAATGATACAGTCTCCCCGTCCCAGCGTCCGGAGGGAATCCGTCTCTTCATCAAGCTCTACCATCCATCCTCCCGATGCACCGTCCCCAGCTCCGTCTAATGGGTTACAACCTAGGGGTCCTTCATTGGCAGCTCGCCCTCGGGCTCCATCTCGTCGTCCCTCGCTCCATCGTGGCGTTGTAGCCAGAGCTAAGGAGGATACTACACTTGCAGTCATACCCGCAGAAGCATTCCAACGTTTGACTAAGAAGTTCCCAAAGGCAACCGCCCACATCGTCCAAGGTGTGTCCTTTTCTCCAAGGCCAAGCTCGAGAAGCTAAACCTTGCATGATATCTCCTAGTCATCCTGACGCGTTTCTCAAGGGTAACATTCAGTGCGGCCCACAAGTACCTCGGTTTGACGAGCGAAGTGCTGCGTACCGAGAAAGCGATCAATGACATCGCAGTTCACCCTCTCCCGGCCTCCTTTTATGAGAGTGGAGGCTTGGAAAAACTACGTCAACGATTCGATCGGTCACCACTGTTGGATAATGCAGGATCCTCAGAGATTGTGGACGCCCTCACATCTCCTCGGCCAACCTCACAGAATAAGGCAGGGAAGAAGAAAGCAAACGGAGGGAACATGTTGACAGAAGAAAGGCGGCGTGTGAATTCCAGTCAACCACGCCCTAACTTGCGCCCTCACCTTTCTTCCCGAAAGCTCGTCCAAGCGGGCGATCTCTTGAGCACGGTCGGACACTCTAGCGAGGTCTTCAAACCAGGGTGTTTTGTGGGGCTCACTACTCCACGTCACACCCGCCGGGAGTCGATGTACGGTTCGGACACGGATGCATCCACCAACGAGGATATTCTCCCCCTGGACGATTTCAACCTCAAGGAAGAGGTCATGTCATGCATCGCCAAGTCGATCGGACTCATTCAACCACCGTCGGTTGGAGACGAGGTATCGGAGTCTCCATCTCTTCCTGCGAGCGATTCCGGGGGCAGCTTGTTCCGCTCGCCTTATGGTTCACTTTCCCTATTGGAAATGGTCAACGATGGTACTTCAAGCGTGACCGAATCTTCATCTACAGGAGAGATGACTGGGTTGGATAACGAGGTCGAAATTCGATTCTTCCCTGCTGGCTCAACTTTGATTCACGCTGGTGAGAGGAACGCAGGTATGTCCTTCTGTTTTCACACGCTTCACATGTTTGTTCAGGGGTACAGGGGTGTTCTATGTGATCGAGGGATTTCTGGACGTAATACTTCCAGTAGCAGACCTTCAACGCCATGGCGGGTCAGACACAGGGATTCCCCCTCAAGAGCATGTTCCACCTGGCCAGGCGAGCAGGCAATCAACGTTAAATCATGAGAGTATGCAATCGAAACCTCGGGAAGAGGGGAAGTATCTATTCACAGTTAAACCTGGCGGTATTGCCGGCTATCTATGTGAGGACGCTTGCATGTTCCTATCTGACTTCTTTGCTGACTCGAGCAGCATCGTTGTGTAACACGGCCTCGTACGTGGACATCAAGGCGAAGACCGACACGTGTGTGGGATACCTCCCACATCCTGCCTTGGAACGATTATTGGAGAAGCGTCCTATCGTCCTTCTGACGCTTGCGAAGAGGCTTACGTCTCTTCTCTCTCCACTTGGTAAATCGATTTTACTCACACCAGGCCTCTGGCTTCCGTTTCTGATCGTAGGTTTTCAGTCCTTCACATTGACGCGTCACTCGATTGGATACACGTGCATGCTGGTCAAGTTTTGTGGAGACCTGAAGATGTCAGCGATTCTATGTACATCGTCATCAATGGCCGTTTGCGAGCAATCACTGAGAGCGAGGAAGGTGGGGTGAACATCGTGGCGGAGTACGGCCAAGGGGATACGGTTGGAGAGCTGGATGTTATTACAAACACCCCACGAAGGACGACCCTCCACGCCATCCGAGATTCAGAGCTGATTAGGATGCCTCAAACGCTATTTAATGCGATTTCTTCGAGGTAAACTCCGGTTATTCCTCTAGATACCCGACTTCATATTGATGGCACTCCCACAGAAATCCTCAAATTACTGCGAAGTAAGTTGGGTAAGCTGTCTGATATGGTGTTTGCTTACAACGGTCGTAGGCTGTTGCGCATGATCGCTTTCAGAGTACGCGAGGAGATCGATTCTTCGGCGGGGTCCAAGTCACGAAAACTTCTGACCGAACTCGGGCGGAACAACACGAACCTGAAGACAGTCGCCATTCTTCCTGTGAATCGACATGTCCCTGTCGACGCCTTCGGAAGGAAATTGCATACTGCTTTGGAGGCCGCCGGCGCATCCACTTCGTACCTCAATCAAGTATCGGTATCAGATCATCTCGGTAAACACGCTTTTACGAAGGTTGGGAAACTGAAGACCGCTGGATGGCTCGCGGATCTGGAGGAGAGATACCGGATCGTGTTATACGTCGCGGATTCCTCTGTGACGAACTCCTGGACCCATACGTGCATCCGTCAGGTTCGCCAAGCAGCAGTTTCTCCTCTCCCTGGGCTTTTTTGACGCACACGATAGGCGGATTGTATCATGGTCGTCGGCATGGGCGATGATCCTAGCCTGGGGGAGTACGAAAAGTTGTTACAGTCGATGAAGATTACCGCTCGCAAGGAACTCGTCCTACTCCACCCCGATAGATCCGTTGTCCCTGGATCAACAAGGGAATGGCTCAAGGTAGGTCTTATCCATTGTCTCCGATATCTTGCGGTAATACTAGACCACAGAACCGACCCTGGATACATCAACACCTTCACGTCGAGCTTCCAGTGAGTTCTCAGTCGAGTCCGCTGAATTAGCTTACTGACGACCAAGCCAAGGGTTTGGCACCCCCAACGCGACCGACACAATCGCTACAGGATCCTGTAGCAGTTGCCGCGTTGAAGAACTTGAAGGACAAAGTGCAGAATGAGATCCAAAAGTACCGTGGTACTCCCACAGCACGACAGCAAAGGGCTCCGCACATGAATGACTTTGCCCGTTTGGCGAGGAGGTTGTGCGGCAAGTCGATTGGATTGGTCCTGGGTGGCGGCGGGGCCAGAGGGTTGTCACATCTCGTGGGTAGCCGCCATGCGTGTCTTTCGCGGATTAACACTCTATTCGATGGGCTAGGGATTCATCCAAGCATTGGAGGAGTACGGGATTCCGATCGACCATATTGGAGGTATGTGTTCATTGTAGCTGCCATACTCTGACCTCACGCGGTTGAGGACTGCAGGCACCAGTATCGGGGCATTAGTCGGTGGTCTTTACGCGAGAGAAGGCGATCTTATCACTAGTTCTGCACGCGCTAAACAGTTTAGCGGGAGGATGGGTAATATCTGGCGCCTGCTCTCGGACGTGACTTACCCTATCGTCGCATACACAACGGTCAGCTTACCAGAGCTATGACCAACGTTGCGCTGATTTCGTTGATTAGGGTCACGAGTTCAACCGGACAATATGGAAGGCATTCTACGATCTCCACATTGAAGACATGTGGTTGCCATTCTTCTGCAATACCACCAACATTATCACCTCCAGGATGCAGGTCCACGAAACAGGATATGCCTGGCGGTATATCCGTGAGTACAGACCGAGGTTGGCAACTTTCGAGAGACGTGTTAATAGGCCGATCCAGGGGCATCCATGACGCTTGTTGGTCTCCTTCCACCACTGTGTGACAACGGATCGATGCTTGTAGACGGGGGCTATAGTAGGTGGTTATGATAACAAACAAGGACCCGCGTTAACTCACTTATAGTTGATAACTTGGCGGTACACCCGGAGCTTTGGTCTTGTTCAACCCTCAACTGGTTAATTTTAGGTCTCTTCTATGTTTGCCATGGGTCCAAGCGCCGTTTTTGCTTGTGATGTTGGTTCGGTACGTTGGCCGATGTTCGTTTTGTGGGATCAGCTCAAAGGTAAATTAGATTGATGACAATTCGCCTCGTAACTTTGGCGACACCGTCTCTGGGTGGTGGTTATTGATCAACCGTTGGAATCCATTCTCAAACGCAAAGAGCGTACCAGCGATCACGGAGATTCAGAGCAGATTGGCATAGTATGGACTTTTTCTACTTACGCTGGACTCCACTGAGACGAGGGACGTAGTGTATCAAGCGTCAATACTCTTGAAGAGGTCAAAGTGGCGAAGGGATGTCTATACGCGCAGATGCCCGTACAAGAGGTATGACAATACTTTTTCGTTCTCTGGACGTCACTAACATGCCTCCGTTAGTATGGTACCCTACAGTTCAACAAGTTTGAAGACATTCGAAAGATTGGGCATGAGGAAGGTATGAAGCTATTAGAGAAGTGGGATGCTGAAGGAAAGTTGCCCCTCATGACAATTGGAGTGGAAGGCGTACACCCAAAGAGAAAAGGGCGCATGCTCCGGCGTAACTCAATCTAGTTTTGGGGGACCTCGTCTGTCTCTTGTGGCGGTGGTAGAATCGCGAACCTAACCATGGTGGATGAAGGACGTTGGGGACCGATTGAGCGGACATGGACT
>MU118034.1:0-42526 GCA_014904855.1 Thelephora ganbajun
TTTGTCGGGTCGAAGTGCTTGAGGGCCTCGATAGTGTCTGGACCAGAAGCGTAAGCCAACGCGCGCAAAGCGTTCTGAATCGCCTGATCCTGGTCTTGACCGCCACTGGTAGTCAAGTCGAAGTGATGACCCAAGAAGGTGAGGATGTCTTCAGGTTGGCCGACCTGCGGCAAGGACTTGTCCCACTTGTAGGCCCCGTGCATGGCGAGACGAGAAGCTTCCCACTTCTTCTCCTGGGAGTAGACGAGAGAGGCAGGTGCCTGCATGATGACGTGGAACAGCTCGTAACTCCTTTGAGCCATGATTTCGCTCTCAGGGAGGTGTACGATGAGCTCCATGGCCTCCAGAGCGCGGTCGATCCCTTCTTTGGTGGGATGACGGTCCTGGAACGTCTCGATGAGCTTCTCGTAGATTCTGCCGATTTGAGAGTTGCATTCGCGACTGCGACAGGACGATTTAGCTTCGTGTCGGGAGGACACATACAAATCCAACTCACCTCTTGTCGACGACCGACAGGTCATCCCTGTGCAACTCGATCCCGAGGACCAAACCGATGATAAACAGGCAGTCCGCTACGATCGGCTTCGGAGGCGGAGGTTTCAATTGGAGGGAATGAAGAACGAATCCCCTGATATCATCGGGTAATGGCTCGTCATTCCCGAGGACATCCCAGGCACGGTAGAGGAGGATGTGACCCATCCAACAGTGGTGCGGAACGGTGAAGGAGAATTTGTGCCAGTCCATGGGTTTGGGATCACCGAGGACGTAACCGATAACACCGAGGACGGATTCCAGATCTGAATCCCCCTCATGACGTTCGGATCCCGTGCTTTGGTGCATCCTCGGGATGGGTTCGAAGTCCGCCTTTTCGGATTCGGGAGCAACATACTTGGACTGGATACATAAGTGGAGGAAGGCTTTGGCGCTGGTGTAAGCCTGGTACCTGAATGTCGGTTTCAATGTGAGATATCCAAGTGAGTGATCGAAGCATGATCGCATCACGTCGTAAAACATTTTCGGCGAGATAGACCAGGTGCCAGCGTCCCAAGCAAACTCTGGGATGTGCCCCGCAATGTCCATAGTGACGTCTACATCCTTCGACATCTCGAGGATCCAGAGGACACAGTCCATATCAAGCGCGGGACCATTCCGGTTGGTTTCCTTATTGAAGAGCGGCCGGGTGTCTGAACCGGCCATGGGCAACTCGATCTGATCACCAGGGATTGTACCAGACTCTCCCAAACCAGGGTGTTTGCCAGACTGTGGTCTCGCCCGTTTTTTCACCTGGGAAAACATACGCCCGAGCAACCTCAAACACCTGCCAAACCACTCCCTGGATCGCTTGAGGTATCTCGTGTGTTCGTCGTCAAAGCGAATCAAGAAGCGGAAGGTCCGGGAGAAGGGAGTTTGGAATGGACAGTTGTAGGAATAGGTAGCGGCGAAAGTGATGAGGATGTAGAAGATGACACCGAGTGACGTGAAACCGATGACAACGCTAGCAACAGCTTTGTTGATGACGAAGAGGTAGTTGGAGAGGGCATAGCCGAGAAAGAAGAGACACCCTTGGAGCATCAGGGCCGAGGATTCCATCACCAGGTCGAGCCGCCAAGTAACCATTCCGTCCATCTTGAGTTTCCGGTTCCGACCGCGATCGATGATGGACCCACGCCCCTTCGAGGTATAGCGGTTCAACCACTGCTTTCCCAACGTGGCGATGAAAGCGGCAAGGATAGAAACCAACAGACTCGTGTAGAGGGCGGCTTGGACATGGACGGTAGTGCTGTCGGGGCCGTTCCATTGAGGGAGAGGAGTATCAACACCGGCGATAATTTTGAGTAGGGTATGGTTCATTTCTTGGTAATCCGGTTCGAGCCTTTTCTGAAGGTCGACAATGAAAACGGATGTGACCGCAGAGAATAAGGTGGCCTATTCTCAGACAAACATGGAATTCAGAGATCGAGGTGTATGCAGACAAAAGCTCACGAAGAGTATCGTGTTATTCAAGTCTTTATCGTACTTCTTCGTAAATTCACGGTCGTGGTCGTCGGCTACGAGCTGGAACTCATTCCAGATGTCAACTCGGGCGTTACCGGTCCCCCTAAGGAGGTTTGGAGAGAGAGATGGCGGCATGTCCTCCAGGCTGAGAACCACAGGAAAAAGCGTGGTTAGAAAGGCAAAAGATGGAGGGAGTTTAATTTGACGTACGGTCTTGGGCCGGTGGTTGGCTCCTCCATCAATGCACCAGGGGTTACAAGACGCTGTTCTAGTTCGACGGGTTATGGGGAATGAGGAGGGTCTATCTTCAAGGTCAAGCAGGGGGGTGGGTTGAAGGAAGGCGAGGGTGGCACTCGACGTTTGGAAGGGAGAAGAATCTAAATCAATGTCAAAGGCACCCAACACAGTCCCCATGCGACTTCCATGCAACCCAGATATTGGGTGGGCGTTCGCGCTCAACAGGGATCCAATCAGGATGAACGACCGATGACTTTCCTGACCGGTACGCGTCCATTGTTAGAGAGCGAGAAACCAGCAGACAAGTAGGACAGTAGAGCTAAGAATACGAAACAACCGGACGAGACAACCAGACGAGATGTAAGAGTCCGCGGGAGCAGGGACTTCCTTTGAGCGCTGGTGCTACGCGGGGACCTGTCGAGAATTTCTTACGTACGATCTATCCCCTCCACACTCGCACGCTTTCGTTATACTCGATGAACATCAGGTGTAAGGTAAATCGCTACAATCCCTCGGCCTCAGGTCGTACTCGCGTCCCCTGAGTTCTTCAAGAATGATCCACTTGGGGTTATTCCCCCGCGTGTAGCTGGAAGTTCAAGAAGGAAGCGGATCTAGCTGCTCCTTGTGCCAGTACCCCTGACGTGCCGAATTGTGGTTGTGTGGAAGGCATCGCATCACTTGCATTGGCCGCCACAACCACAAGGATTCTACTCTGCATTCCATGAGACCCGCTTGGAGAATTGCTCAGCCTGTACCTTCTATGATTACGGGAGATACATTGTCCGCTGCTTTGAGATTGTGATAGAGACAGAGAGTCGGACTGGAGTAACACGAGATTCTCATTTGGGGAGGTTTGTCCACACTCTAGCAGGAAAGGTGTCGATGAGCAGCCACTCCTGAGCTCACTCTGATGAAAGGCAGTGTCTCATCACGGGGAATCCCACATGCTAAAACCAAGACCAGATGGCGTCGGAACCCACATTCCGAGGGCGTGCATAAATAATGCTATCCCGTCTTGTGTTGAAATCTCAGATTGTTCTTCGGCCCACTCGGTGCTATCAATTTCTCCCGCCCAGGGCGGTATGCAGTTTTAGTCACCATTTCCCATAAAAGCGTTCTTGCATCCTCGGATTTGTTTATTCACCATCACGCTCCTTCTGTTTCGTAGTGAAGTAGGAGGCTTTACCGAACATAAAGAACACTCTTCCACAGTGGATCCGCCACACTTTTACGTTCACGTGACCGGGCTGAGCGAGCGTGAGAATCTCGATCAAAAGACTGTACACCCTCTTAGTTATATGCAGTAACTTTCCCTCGATTCATCGAGTCTTAAGGGATGGGTTCAGTAGTGACTAATAGACGTCTGCCACTAGCGGAACTTTTCTTGTTCATCCATCGAAACTCGCCATGGCCGAGATCGCCTGGGGTTAACCCTGTTGACCCACCACTGACTCAACGCGGCGCCGGAAGTGTCGAGAACTGACTACAGGTAGAGGAACGTATGAGTAGTGTAAATGTAACGGGTATCGCACATAAGTAGGCTCACCTCAGTCGTGGTGTGAAATGACTGAGGGAGAAAGAGGTGTCGCTCGAAATCAACCTTATGTATCTAATCCGCTATCACGTGTTGGAGCAAGCTACCCGTCCAACAGGAAGCAGTCAAGGATGCATACATATATAAGTGCCAACACGCTGATATCTAACTTTGAAACTCCCCCCTTCTTTTCACCGTAACGTTCTATGGGAGAATCTAGCGTTGAAAATGGTGGAAGGTGAGTTGTAATTCCTACTGGTGGGATCAGGCCCGGCTTACCTCGCTCGACCTCCATCTAGCGAATCCGGTAGACGAGTGCAAGAAGGGACCGGGACCCCCATCGCGTTCCGCCCAGAGTTCTACGAAGCGTCCAGACGGCAGGCGAAGGTCTTCGACAATGAATTGAAGGATTACAATCACGAGTTGAACGTCACACTGCTTTTCGTGAGTGACCCCTTTGAATACCTCAGAACTGGTTGGATCAAGCTAAGCGAAAAAAACACATTCAGGCCGCATTGTTTGCTGTGGTCGCTTCGACATTCTTGAAATTGGAGGAGAGCAAACAATTGCTTCTCACTTGGGATAGTCGACAGGGTGGGTGACAGCCCGAATCGTGCATAGACAGTGGACTCACTTGAACCTCAGCTTCCTCGTCGATCACCACCGTTGTGTTCTGCGGCCTCGCCGCTTCACTCCTTGTGGCCTTCCTAGCAATATTTGCCAAATCGATCCTCAAGCGCTATGCCAATCTGGATTTCACGGCAGCCGATCCCAGCCGTGGACGATATCGCGCACCAAGCGCTTTTCACCTATTCGTGCCGGGCATTGTTGGGCTTTTCATTGAGGGATTGTCGCTTGTGCTGCAGGCAGCCCTGCTCGCGGTTGCCTACGTTCTGGCAAACCATCTCTGGAGCCAAGATCAATGGGCCGCATCACTCACCATTGTTGGGGTAGAGATCTTGTGCATCGTCCTCATTACGTCCGCGACCGTTGGACCCGCTTTGCTTGGTGTTTCCGGTAGTACCGTCACGAAGAGTATCAAGAAACCCCTTCTTCGAGCACTGATATCCATGGAGCCGAATGTCAAGAACTTCAGGCAGCGGACACTTCCAAAGAGGCGACCCAGTGCGCTCGTTTCTGACGACGGGAAACTTGAGAAACTAAAGATCATCTCTGACAACGACGTTCCCCTCATTTTCAAGCAACTGATCGATTGGAGCGGATGCGTCTGGGACTCTCTTTGCATCACTTAGATGTTCGACCGGTCCATCGATTCGAGCGAAGCGGCTGTGGTTTTGGATTTCATCACCGAAGTCGTGTGGCATTCTGGTATTCGCGAGGTTCCACTGGCCAAGATTTTCGAAATCTTCGATAATTGTTTTGACTACTCGAAAGGAAATGCCACGCCAATCCCTCGTCTCCGCGATCGAGCGTACAAGGCTGGTAGGGCGCTGGTTCACCTCCTTGTCCAAAGGAAGTGTATTGGAGAGGAAAAGGCTGTTCCGCTTGAGGGTCTACGTGGTATACGAGGGTCTTACAGCTCGTGCTCTTACGACAATGACCTCGATTCCATCCTTCACATCGTGGACAGACTCTTTGGCACCCCCAAACCAATTAATTGGATTGGATACACGTTCTCAGAATCCCATCGGCGTTGGTTATCACACATCCTTCTCTACCGAGCTTGGGATCACCTCCGTCATGCATCGAAGCTTCCTGACGACGTTGAAGCATTTGTCGCACATGCTTTCTCGACAGAGGACACCCATCCTGCGATTGTCGCGGATTGTTTGTTCATCGTCTCGTTGGTGATTGGCATGCCCTTCCATGTAGACGATCTGGCTGTCGATGACAAAAGGTGACCCTCTCGCAAAAGTGGGGTCTACAATGTTGCTGATCATCTCCAACAGTTCCGGAAACGAAACACTCTACAGGCGCATTTTCGACAAGCTCGAATCCACATTCACGAATAGTGTCATTCAGGAATACCCCCGTTCCCTCGACGCCATAAGGTTAATCGCCTCCCTCCAAGACGAGACCATCGCCGCGAATTGTTACCGCCTGTTCCGTGTTATCCTCCCATCCTCCCTTGAGGAAGAGGTGATCTGGGCAGCTGCTAGGTTTGCAATCAACGGGGCATATAAATGGGATGACTGGGTTCCTTGGGTCGAAGATCTGGATGGTATTATCATGTCCCTAACCTATTATTTCGAGATCCAGGCCAAGGGCGAGGATCACATCGCGACACAGTCAATCGAGGATGCATTGAGGGGTGTTGCGTACGGAAGTAACGAGACGATGTTGGAGGATCTCAAGAAGCTCGACCATACGAATCAGCTCTTTGTCGACGGAATTCGAAGAGCGTTCAAGGAAGATCGCCCGTTCCGAACGCAGCAAGCCGCACTCTTCCTCATGCCGGTGATTCAGGATCAGTGGTTCGGCGATTCCTCGAAGGATGTTATGTCGGACGGGGAGAAGGACGAGTTTTGCAAGAATTGGGGATCGGTGGTCGACAGGATCGAACACATTGTGGATGTGAAGGAAGCATTGTGCGCGACGCTATTCGGGATGCTGAACTCCAAGAAGTGGAGGTCGCATATCGTAAAGGACAAGCTAAAGTTGATGGAATACTTCGCCGACCTTCCCAAGGACTCCGAACCCTTCACCGCGTGCAAAAAGAACGCTTCCATCCTCCCTTGGTTACGATCCAGAGTGGACGAAAGAGGGGAGAAAGGAAAGAGGAGACCAAGTTGTGGAAGTTGCGGTTGGCCATTCTCTGGTCGGATTACACGAATTTGCCAGAGGACGTGAGGGACCAGGTCTTGGAAGTGACGAAGGCCGTCATTTCGGGGGTCAGGCATGATGTGAGCTTCATCTCTCGTGTTATGGCTGCGGAAAAGGAGAGGTACCAGGCCATGTTGGATGGCCATAAGGCGGCGAGTTTGGAGGATGAGCCGGAGAGGTTGAGAGCGAAAGTGGAGGGTTTGAATGAGGGTATCGAGAAGTTTGCTCAGGTGGTCGGGGAGAAGGCGAAGCAGTAAGCTCGCTCGTTTCTTCAGCCTCTTTGTGGATTTTTTGTTAGAGTTGGCATATATTATTTTATTTTGCACTGGGTTGGCTTACAAGACGGATCGCGGGCCTTCATTTAGGCGCCTTTGCAGTACTACAACAGCCATCAAACCACCCCGGTTATTATCTTCGTATCACCCCATCTATATAGCCCTGGAGGTCACCTTAGGAAATGCCAACCTTCTTCAGCTGGTGGAAGCGTTGTCCGTTACTGCAGAGAGGGTACGGCCTAATCGGAGCTCTTTAGCGGTTTGGTGGCAAATTCTGATCACCGTTCGTCCCGTTCCAGACCACCCATGAACTGGAAAAATCCCCCTACCGTATAGCTGGCAGAAGGAATGTTACAGATAATCGAACGTCAGTCGTTCATTCTGGTGGCAACGAAGTAAGTTGTCTTTTGCGAGTATCAGTAACCGATGACCCAACCTAAGACAAAGATAACCGAACACCACCAACCTCCCACTCCAGAACTATCGCGTATCGCATGGACGGCATCCTCACGTATCGACTCCGCACGCAACGAAACGCGGCCTATCTACCGTCTTCCCTTCGAAGTACTCGCATTGATCATGGATTTCTGCCGATCCGAACAATTCGCCAACTATTACCCAAGAGCATACGGATGGGTACGCCTGATGCTCGTGTCACGCGTGTGGAAGGCCACGATTTTGTCGTTCCCTTCGCTTTGGTCGAAACTCGTCATGAGCACATCGGTCTCACAATCGGGCATCCGCACCATCCTCGAGAGGTCCGGTTCACACCCCCTGCAGGTGGTTATACCTTCTGCGGGTTGGTCGGACGTGTACCCGAAATCCATTCGCTATAGGCACATCGACCTTGTAGTTGAACTTCTCCCGCGGATCTCCCAACTCGTGGTCGCCACTTGCGGTGGGTACGATACGCCTCGGATATATCACGCATTCAAGGATCGCACCGCAGGTCAACTTCTGCAGTTCAGCTTCATCGCGTCGCCGAGGTCGGAAAGGTTGCTCGCGCTGCATACCCCGCGGTTGAGGTCTCTGTACCTGTCTGGTGTGGGATCCTGGCCAGCCTCTGTGGCGGAGAACCTCACTCATATTCATTTGGATTTTTCCCTGAATCCGGAAACTCTGGGAAGCGATCTCAAGAACTCCCCGAGGTTAAAGCAGATCAGCATTAACGGCGTTTTTCAAGTCCCCGCGCGATTTGGAAACCATTCGAGGATCTCTTTGATGCCCGGCGTACGGCTTGTCATAACAGGTTCGCAGAAGGCTGCAGCCTCGCTTTTCGCCCTCGGATCCACCAACTACCTCTCTATAACGAAAACCATTGTCGTTACCGATATCCCCATCACCCCTTTCCTTAAATTTGCCCTCCCGCAAGATACCTCGTGCTTCCAAAACCTGAACGATCTTACCAAGGTTCACTTGAAACTGAGCCACCTTACCAAGGTTTACTTGAAACCGACCGACTCTGGAGAGGATCCGTACACCTGCATGCCTAGAACCGCCACCATAGTCCTCAGGTGCTCCACCGCGGAACGCGAGACTCTGCATATCGATCTGGAGTATGTCTACAACAACATGGGATCCCCGAACACGATGGAAACTGAGATCGTCTCCGAACGGCCACCTGCAATGAGAGCGTTGGGTTACCTGCGTCCTCTCGATTTGAAGAAGGTAGTGGAATTAAGGATAGAAGGGTTCGTTGGGGAGTGGAGGCTTCAGAGTTTCGAGTTGTATCATTTTTTGCAGCATATGCCGGTGTTGAGGCGTATCGTGACTGGTGACGATAACAGGGAGATCTTTTTGTTTGCGCTGAGCACGGTGGGGCGCAGCGCATCGGTGATTGTCGAGGGTGTGTAGCTGTATGTGTGTACGCGTGTTGGAAGTGTTGGTTAGACGAGTACCATCGTGGTTTTCCTTCCATTTCCCGCGTACATGTCTTCGTTTCTGGACAGCACCTCCGGGTCTTGTAAACTCAAAGGAACTTTCGTTGCAGTAGAACGCCGTGAGTTCCACCGAGGCAGGAATCACGCCTCCAGCAACATTAGAGCATCTCAATGACTTACAAGACGGCGGGGTGATCAAAAAAAGGCTTAGTAATAGCCAGTTCATTCACAGAATGGTGCTTGTAGTAGTCATACAAGCAGGGACGAACTTTGGAGCGAATCATGAGAGCTAATCGATACAGGCTTCAGGAAAAGGTTGAAGCGAGATGTAGAAATACACGCAAGAAAGGAAAGAAAGAATAATCAGATACTCGAAGGCAATTCACCCATACCGTCCATCACACCCTTAACGAACACCCCAACTTTCGCGTGGGCCAATGGGCATAATCCGTTCTTACACGGTTTGACCTTCCCACTTCCTTCTAACATTGACAAAAAGCCGCTCGCATCCAACTTCTTCCTCGACATCTCTTCCACCAATAACTTCTTGATATCGTTGTATCCAACGGAACAGCAGCCTCCTGGGGCGGGTTGCTCTGTGACGGCTTTCTGGACCGTGTCTTTGCGGGTTTGCTGAAGGACGAGAAGGCGATGATAATCTAACCCGGACATGTACTTCATATCCTCTGTACACTCCTCCCCCTGCTTCACGAGATCGACATATACGGTGCGAGTGGATGCGAGTTTGGCCTCTTCGAGGAAGGACCATCGACAGGCAATAGCGTATACTCGTAAAGGGTCGATGTCGAGGAAGTGAGAAGAGACGAGAATGGTTCGGAGTCTGGATGTTACACCCTCTGCTCCGTATTTCTCCGCCGCGACGAGAACATTGCTTAGGGTGGTGAAGTCCACGATTTTGGGAGAGGGGATCGGGTAGATGTATCGGAGGAGAATATCAAGTGTTGCCGTCGTCTCTGGAAGGTCTACGTGTGCAAGTTCGTGGTTGGGGTCATGAGGTTGTGGGAACGCAAACATGTCCCGGAAGACGGGTGAAGCGATGGACAAGATGCACCTGTGGACTCGGAATTCCTCGCAGTTGGCAGAGCGAAGGATGAGGTCCGCATCCTCAGCGTCGAAGGAGTAAGGCATCTTCAGCTCTAACAGTAATGAAGGGGATGCGGAGGTACTGGAATCGCTCGCGTGCAAGTTACTTATAGCGAAAACCGTCTTTTCCATCAAGACTTTCCGTAGTGATCCTTGACGGGATCCTGTGCAGATATGTAACCTACAAAGGCTCGACGAGCACAAATAACTATTGACCGTTCTCGACCCCGCAGTGGCTGAAGAGGGGGGGGGATCGACGTGGGAAGAACCGCCAATGACCGCTGCCTTTCATTGAATGAATCGCACAGCCAAGTTACGTCCCATGTTGTCTTTGGGGGAAGGAAAAGTCATCCCTATTTTTTCGACGGTCGGGGGACTGCACACGACAGGGTTAAGAGAAGGTCTTTCATCGAGGTGCAAAATCCATCCACCACAATTGCGGCCTTGTTCCCCCAGCACACAGCAGTGGTGCAGACGTGTTTCTCCCTTCTTGCTCCAGATGGTCGGCAACCGACCAAACAAGTTTTGGAGCAGCAGACTCAAGCCGGGAGTGCCAGACAGTGAAGTAAGTTTGTAATCATGGATCCCGCACGTTTTGATGTGCTTTAAACCGCTACGATCCCTTATGACGACCTCATGAGGGGCTCGACAGGCTTTTCCAATGTGGGCCATGCGATACTGGATGACACGATTTTCAAGGTGGCAAACAAGGAGCGAGCGATGGTACTAGAACAACCCATCTGCCAAGTCGAGATTATACTTTGCCTGGTTGACGAATAAAATAGTGCAAACCTGGTCTGGGATATCAAAGCCACCTACACCCACCGGATACGAAGCTGGGTACATTCCAGGGATCTCAATGAAACCCGAGCCATTCAACTATTCGGACACTGCGGCTATGCAGTCCGATATCGTAAAACAGTAAAAACCGAAGAACCGCTGAACCTAGGTTGAACCTGAAGGAAGGGGGAAAGCGGAGAGCTCAGGAAATGCTACACCACAAGTTTTTTCTCGGCTGGTCCCCAGCTGGGATGACCGATCTGGTTTCCGGCAGTATTGGACCTGGATTCACACCCTGATTGACGGACGGTCCTCGTTTGGTTATGGCTTGGCTTCCAGGGTGGGGGGATGAGTTTTCCACCGTAACCCGGCCGGATTCCAGTGGTGGCAAGGTTCAACGCATTTCACAAAGCCTCCTGTATCTCTTGGTTAATCTACGTGATTACACCCCGGTACCCCTCGTGTAGTAACATAACTATATTGGCGAGAGTCTGGAAAAGGTCGTTTCTGTGACTTTGTGTCCCCCTCATCCGCGAACGCCTCCACAGCTGTGCGCTTCTTCCCGTGCGTCCTCTTCTTCTCCTGCTTCTCCTTCTCTACTGCTTCCTTCTTTTCCAGCCTTACTCGCTCCTAGGCAGTGCGACTCTTGGGATTCAGCCGCCATGCTGTCACTGCCCTTGGACACTTGGACTGGCGTTGATGTTGGGGAATGAAGGGTATCGGGGATATCGAGGCACGTAGGACGGCTTTCCGTAACAGAGCCCTCCACTGATACAGGGTGAGCGGGAGTTACTCCCTCTCGGGCCTTCACCTGGATAGAGGGGATATCCTCTGGAGCAAGGAACATTGCCTCCCACAAGGCCGCAGACCGCTCCGCCTCACGGGAATTCTTTTGACGTAATCTCTCTTGCCTCTCTTCATCCCGCTTCTTGCTAACTTCTGATCCACGATGATGCCTGCATTTGAGGTGGGACTTGACACTTGACCGGCGAATCCATGGCTCATAGCCCTGGCTCTCGCACGTTCGGCAACGAACTTTCCCAGGTTCGCGGCTCGAAATTTCAAACTCTGTTTTATACGTGTGGGTTACGATTAACATCGAGTCTATCAGATAAAACTTACCAGGGGGTAGGTCCTTCTTGGGAGGGGGCATTTTCAAGGTCTGCAAGAGTGAAAATTTGCAGCGAGTCCTGGGACCAGTGATCGGCGGTGAGCCTGGTGCAAAATGTTTCATAACCTGTTTTGTTAAGCCCCGTTGCTCTCCCTTCCCCACGCAAGCTTGATTTAGCCTCGTATAACGGATAAAGCCGGCTGACCCGGTCGGCTCGATTGGCGCAGTACGCATCGTTAGCAGGGAGGTCGATACGTTTCAAATTTCATCACGGACAAACCCTCCTCCTGTCGGAGTCGGGGACGTCAACATCACAGGTATCGGCACGCAGGCTGGGAAGGAACCTAGTCGGCACGTGGAATTAACCTCTCATGCTTCCCCTCCCATCTTGCATCGCGCCGTCTCGGTTATGTTGTTTTAAAATGCACATAGGATATGGTGGGATCGTATCATGTGTCTGACCCCCCTCATGTATGAGCGGTATGGCAGCAGGGACTCGTTTCCGACCTTCAAACAGAACGTTACAGCTCCCCAGAAAGCCGGTCAATGAAACTCCCAAAGTTCTCAACATCGTGCGAGTTTTCCGTAATTTGCAACCTAGCCACACCGAGCCCCGCTTCAGAGTTAAGTTGAGCAGAGTGCCTGTCCTCTCCGTCCCGACCAACGCCGTCAAAACCTTGTTTTCTGTGACCTCCAGGAACCGAACGTTCTGTACTTGCCGGACAAGAGTCATGCCCTGCTTGCTGATTTTGTACGTGAAGTAACTCAAGAGCCCGGGAAACGTCCCGGCGAGTCGTTCCAAGGTTGGGGGGAGGCGACAGCAAAGCATTGTAAAAAGGCACACCCTCAGAATTTGATACATGTTGCGTCACGACCATAAACACGTCACCGATGAGCAAGGGGGGATTATGATTGGCGGGTATGTGGTGAACAGCTTCGTTATACTTTACGGCAAACTTGACCAAAACATCCGCGGTCAAGGTACCACCTTTGGTCCGCATCCTCGAGTTCTTGAGTCCCTTCGGCGGACTCAGGCGGATCGGCTGTAGGGTTCGGCCGTATAACATTGGCCGATGGGTAGTGTCTGTGCTGATTTTGGGGTTTCTGTACAGATTGCGGAGCCGCTCTGCGCATCGGGCAATGTGGAGGACACGATCCGAGGCATGCAGCCCAAACGGTGCTCGATCGAGACCGGTTCGTCGGCACTGACTCTTATCCACGAGAAGCCCTCCCAGGATTGGCCGCAAGACCGCCTTCCTTTTACTCTCCTCGTCGAAAAAGTCGGCGGTAGTCTCGACGAGGTTGAAAGCACGGTCTGCGGTCGCGGAGTCTAGTGCAAACGCCTCGAGATGTCCGAGATCATATCTCAAAGGGGTCAATTCCCAGCTGAAAAGAGCCATGGATGTCCGAAGCGGTCGGAAGGTCTGCCATACCGTGGTCCACTGGGGCTCTCCGCAACGCCCTTGATAGCAGCGGGGTTCTATTAGAGGAACGGAGTGAAGAGGACACTAACCTTTCATGCATCATGCGCTTCAAGTTACCATCTACATCTGCTCGAAAGCGCATATCTTCTAGGACTGCGCAACAATCTACTAATTAAACTGGCTGAACTATGCACGTCAACACGTACTCTCTGGAGTGACAGCCGCAATATCGACCCAATCCCCCGCAGGCCATCTGGCAAATGTGTATTTTACAGTTTCGGGAGATTTCTTTCCTTCTTCGACCCGCTTGTATATTGGCGCTTTGGATACGTTACCCACGACCGAGGAGCAACTCTTGAGCCCTTCAGTGCTAGCCAAGGTGGAGGTTGCGCCACTGATGAACGACTTGCGAATTGAGGTCCCCGAGCCCAATTCAAGCGAATTGAGGGAACTCGGCGTTCGATCCAAGGATCGACCTTGGGAACCGGCAACCCACTGCCGGCGTGTAACATTCCCACTCGGAGGGGTCCGAGGTGCGCCAAGGTGAAGTTCACGAGCTTATAATTAACGCCGCATTGAATATCGAACGCGCGCCTCACTCGAAGTCGCAATACAGTCTGGGGCAGAATACAATGCATTTGTAGATAGCCTTTGTATTCTGCACATGATTCAATATCAAACGGTACAGAGGACAGGAGCTAGAAGTTGACATCAGATACGGAGTTCGAGGGGTCCTGTATCTTCAGCCGGTTGGGAGCTGTTTGTAACCCATATCGGCGAACAGAAACCCCGATGGAAATAGAACAATAGAGAAGGCGGGGGAGGTATGGTGTGGAGGAAAAATGGTACGCCAATTCCGAAAAAAATGGTTCGAAGTCTAAATGTAATGTATAAACGGCAAGACTAGATGGAGGATTTTAACGATGAATGTAGGATTATCGAGCGTTATTCCCTACAGGCGGGTAGTGGTGAAGACAGACGGGGGTTGAGGATATGCAGAGTGAGAGTTGAGATGGGACCCGGTCAAGTGCGGAGAGGCACGCGAAGGATAGCGGCACATAGCCCCGTGTTATTATCCTCCACTGCTACTCTCGTTACTCTCTCTCTCCCCAACGTCCGCCTCGATATCATAATCCTTCTTGACCGCGGATAAGCTTCTCACTTGCGCAGGTGGATCCGTGATGTCAGGTTCATCAGTGGGGAGTACAATATTCGTCGGCTTCAACTTCCCCAGCGACACATCCGGGAGTCGGTGCTTCTGATCGTCCCTCGCGTCCAGGTCGACCGAACCCCGTTGTTGGGGGATGGCACCTTCAGACTTGGCGCTATCCGTGGTCCCCGTGCCACTGGATGTCGGAAGACTGAGTTCAATCTCCGTCATGGTCATACGAGCAATTTCGACGCCGGTATTGAACCTCGTACCAACGGTGTCCTCTTGCATGAACGGATCACCGACATTCAGAACACGAAGTATCGCGGGGATAATGACGGGCGTGCTGCACACGATGACCGACACCGCTGCTTCCACACCCCCTAAGAAGGAAGAAAATGGATGGATGGTAAGTTGGAGGTTTGTGAGAGCGCGTGATACGAGTGAGGGAACGAGAGTCTACCGAAAATAGCTTCCCAGACACCTGGCCTGACCACCACCAAGACAGCATGGGCCAACGATGCCAACGTAGTCGCAATCGACATGGAGAAGATAAAAAATAAGCGAAAACGTAGCGCTCGGACGTGGACACCCCTAGAAATCTGGATTCATTAATGAGAGACAGCCCGAACCGACGAGAGAATCTGGGAAATTTGCCATACCATCAAGGGTGCGATGATCAAGATGGAATCCGAAACGACTGTCGCTGAGAATAAAGCTGATGAACAAACGGACAGAAGTACGAGAGAATGGGGTAACTCACAAACGACCAGGGAAATGGGAACAACCTGTGGGACGATACAGATGGACCCAGGGACCTTCTTCCATCCCGTGTTCGTCAATTCACACACCCAGAACATTTGTGCGGTCAACATGGCAAATTGTAGCGCGAAAAATACAACAAGCCCTGATAGCAGAGGATTAGCACGGCACAGAAAGGGTGTTTGAGACAGAATTCTTGTACATAACAGGATCTTCCTTTGTAGCTGCCAGGGGGTAACCCGAACCACGGTTAACAAAATAGAAATCCTTCCACCCCTGCTCAGCGATGAGTTCAATGTTCCTGGTCAGGTGAGCGAGGGGTCTCACCAGATCGGTACATAAAAACCGACAGCGAGGATATAAGTACCAGCAGCCCCTACCCCCGGTGAGGAGAATCCTAGGACCCACAAGCAGCGATCAACCTGGTGAAGCTTGCTAGTACGTCAAGGATGCAATGTCGCACCTTGTGCGAGATAAATAGATCCTAAAATTATGGAAGAGAACCCATCAGTCTCGACCGTGTCTAGCCCGCGGAAAATTGGAAGCAGACGTTGTACGAACCAACCAAAAAAACGATGAAGGAAAAAGCACTGAACAACGCGACGGAATCATCGTACCACCATAACCTCTTCGAATACCTTGCAAAACACCTGTAGAAGGTGATGAAGAACGTTATGATAAACAAGATGATTGTAATGTCTAGAAAGGATCATCGGTTAACGATCAGCCAACTTGAAGTAGAATTCTATTACTATGAGTATATAAAAGAGATGGGTGGGTGTGGAGCATTACTCACGATTGGTCCATCCCCCTGCTCCTAAATCCGCGACGTCGACCGTTCCCATTGACCGGAGCCTGGAAAGGCGAACCGAAGGCGGCAACTCGCTCCGTGATCATAGTGACCAAGGACCCCCGGCAAGTTCACGAGTAACCAGCCAGCGTGAAAGATACAAGGGCGAACTCACTCCTAAAATCCTGGAAACTGACTGGGTCAGCCATCCCTTGCGCCTCAGTTGAGGAAGGGGATAAAAGGGCGGGGAGGGCGGAGAAGAAGGAAAGTGATCCCTTGGTCTGGCGAACAGCGAGACATTCATATTAATTAGCTGGGTTCAGGTTAACCTGCCCGCCCCAGCCTGGAATTTCCAATTACACTGTCCTCGTTCGGTGCATTGGTTATTCGAGAGGATCATTCGGATATCCTGCCGTGTCGGAGGCGACTTCCGAGATCAACACCAGGGGCGCAACGCCACTTGCTTGTAGCATATATAGTCAATTAATGTATTTGGTTTCTTCTTCCTTTGAGAAGGCAAACTGCGACCACGGCTAGTGGCTGGTTGAGGAGAGACCTGTATATCTCTCTTAGACGGAGGGTAGGTTGCCATATTACGAGAGGATATTACGAGAGGAAACGAGGAGGCGGATATGCGAGTTTTTATGTAAGGAACTCTGAATGCTATCTATCAGTGGTGATGGGCAACGCGCCGCATTGTTTGCATTTCTTTGTCGGACATCGATGGACACGGCAACGATCTCCGTATATGATGGGTGGCGCTTGGAACAGGCGGGATAGATGCCCAAGGGACTCAAAACACGGCCCTGCTGTAACTAGTACTGATATCGTAGCCGAAATAGAGGTAAAAAGAAGAAACCTGTGAAGAGACCAAAACAGGGGCATGGCCTGGCGAAAAAAGGCAGCCAAGTGGGGTGGGCTATGTGCATTGGTGATACCACAACGGTAAATCAAGAAAGTCAACGGCGACACGGTCATTATGCAGAAGATTAGTCGTGATCTGAATTCGGTCGCGTCGAGCTACGCCAAACCTCCACATCCCATCATAGCGGATAGTATTTACCACAGAGGAAGATGCGAACACAAGCCCATGTTGGTGCATCTCGTTGGCGCGAAGTTTTTGTAGCAGAGACCGTTGTTTGCCATGGCGAGACACCCCATCGAGTGAGCGGGGATCGACGTTCGAGATTATATAATTGCCACTAGCGACTTCTCGATCAAGTCCGACGCGGGTACCTTGAACTCTATCACCCGATGGATCACCGTGCTACGGTAAAGGCGAGCAGCGACCAAGAACGGCGCCCGGAATGCGTGGATCAGTTACTGTGAGCCTTTAGGCAGGTCGTCTTCAATCGTCAACCGCCTGAGTTAAGAGGTCTTTCTTGAGCTCCATTCCATACGAGGCGAAGAGCCCGTACAATGTCGCCACACCAGGTGGACGAGCAGTGGAAGGAGTGAAGGTTCAAACGGGAACGATCATTGGCCAATTAGTAGTCAACGGTGTTCTCGATCAAGGTAGGGGAGGGAAAGTGTCAGTTTACAGCATCTTTCAGCTATACTGAGAAAAGGAACATAGAAAAAACCAGGGGCAAAGAACCAGGCGGAACCCCGACCCAGCCAACATACTCGGAAGGAAACAAGCGACACGGGAGCAAACCACAGAGGTGGATAGAGCTCCGTGTGACGGTCTCAAATGGGGTTCTTGATGATGGCATTCATGGTTAAACGAACTGATGTAAGGGTAGCAACAGAGCGGAGCACAACGGACTCGGTACCTATGGCCAAAACCGAATACAAAAACACCTTCTCCGGCCTCCCCCGGCTCAGCAGGGCAATGCTGCGGTTGCTTACAGCCTTCCAGATTAGAGGGAGGAATCTGCGTGGGAAGTACCACGGACGATATTGTCTTTCACCGGCGTACAGCCAAGTTACGTATCATGCCGTCTTCGAAGCGAGGGAAGGTCATCCCAGATTTTCCGATAGCTACAGGGCTACGCACGAGTCAAGGAAAAGTCCCCCACTGGGGGCACAAAGTCCTCCCACCATGATTGTGGCCTTGTTCCTCCAAAAGGATGAGCGATCGTGGGAATGAAATTTGCTGGCCCAACAGGATTCCACTGCAGGCGAGACTCATCACACATTTTCAAAGTCGTACTAAGGGAGATATGTATAAAGTTCTGGCCATCAATAGACTGTTTACGACAAGTTCCCTTGGAGTTTTCCAACCTGCCTTCTGGCAACCAGCAGAACAATAGCTGGCACGTTTACAACCACCGCAAACAGGTAACTTGGGTTTCCCAAGGCTCCCACACTTCTGGCACAGCTTCCCCAGCCCCAAGGGTCTTAATGCCCCTGACCCAGCTATGATACCACCGACATTTTCCACGTATGGGATGCCATAGAGGGGACCTATTGCGATACGCGTAGCGTAGGGTATTGCCGACTTCCGTGCTCTCTCCTTCCTGAACTCAGGGACAACATCTTTACCTTTACCACAGTTGCGTTTCCACGTACGGCACCTCTCCGCGAAAGCAGGGAGAAGCCGTTTCCAAGCCACTTCCTCCTCCCGTGAGACTCTATGAACCTTTGCTCACGGAAAATGGCTTTCGATGTGTCCCCGACTTTGTGGACTATGCGCTCCGAAAATGTCAGAACCTGTGCATCTATAACGAATCCATGGGACGCAAGATCTAGACGGAGCGCGGTAACGAAGATGATGGTGTCGATGCATTTGTTAGTATGTATCGGAAACACTCGAGCTCTCCTTGGACCTGTGAAGTCCGAGAGTATGACGTGAATGACGTCCTTAACATTCAGGAGGGTGTCGGTACGATCCCTGGCATTGCGCAGCGACTGTTATCTATCAGTCGCAGCACAAACAAGCTGTATGGGGATCATTCGTAGTGGCTCTGGCACAGAGATGTCTACGGTGGGGAGAATATCCAAACTAAGGTGATGGACGTTCCAAGGTGCTTCAACCTTTTCCGTAACCGAGACCGGGAACGGGTTGATGCCAAGGCTGTATTTCGCGGCGAGGGGGGTAATGACCTGTCGCAACATGCATGAGGGATCCAATCCGGAGGAAAGTCAGGCCCTGACCCACCTCAATCATCAGCAAGTTGTGGAAAGTCTGATATAGCCTTTCAGCACCAGGTGATCGGACCACTTTCTCGACAAGGGCTTATAATGAATTATATGGGCTTATAACGGATTATGTGTTGTTTTCCACACCCAGGAGATAATCGATTATAATGCGTTATAATCGAATATATGGGTCTACCACTTTCGTAGACCTATATATTCCAGTGTAGTACTTGCCACGATTTGCTGATGATCATATAGCACGGCTTCCGAGCCATCCTCAGCTTGATGCGATGAGAGCGCCGCTCGATAAAATCGTTCTTGTCGGACCACCGAGAGTACCAGTCCGAGCTATAAGCATGTGAACCCGCTCTCCCTCAGCGTCCATTACGACGGGTATCTTACAGCCACCCGAGTTTCCAGCTGGCATTACAGTGGACATGTTACGAAGCCGGTACACACCCCATGGGGTTCCTCTGGGACCACAGACACAGCAGGTGGTCCAGTGACACGATACTCTGCCAGGGCTTGGCAAAACCTGAGCGCCTCTCCACAGAAGAGTCGGATGATAATCCTCCCAGGCTCCCTGCCGAGAAACGTTCGGAAAGAAGTAACCCAGTCTCTAAACTGTGGGTTAGTGCAGGCGACTAGGTCAGACGCGGTGGTGGAGTCTGGCTTGGGTCTTAGGAAGGCCGGTGCTAAGTGGAACGGTGCAATGGGAGAGGTTCCAAGGTGAACGGAAAAAACTGCGCCGAGGGAGTACACAGACGTCGGATTGACATTGGTCGCCGGGAGTGCGACCTCCTCACCTATAAACGTAGCCCCTGTCGTCCAGAAGTGACTGAAAACCTCGGATGTTGCCAGGAACGACTCTAGGACATACGGTCCGGCGGATCGGGAACCGGGGTGTGCAATCTCGTGCTCTATTCGAACTTTCTGCATCTCTGAGAGAACGGCCTCCTTAACCTCCCGCTTTTGCTCGGGGGGAGACCTTCCGGCATTAACATAGAGCTACCAATGGCGACGAAGCTCCATGCGCGTGTGTCCGTTGCAGAAGTGGAGGAACGAAGAGTACGTTGGTTGGTTCCAAGCATCGAGAGAGGTAGATTCGTGGAGGAGTTTTTGGCGTTGAGCTTCAAGAAGTGCAGTAGACTCTTCATCCAGAAAGAAGTGGAAGAATATGTTCTACATTGTCTGTGGTATCGCCAAACGATCGGTTGTCTGCAATCCTAGTAGTCTTTCACCTTATACTGAGGATACATCTGACTGAGATGTCGCTCAGTTTTCATCACCGTCTACGGAGGTTCTCTAGTTCCGCTCTGCAAGGGCAGCCGTTGTGTTAAGGCAAATGTATCTACATTTAAATCCAAACCAGAAGACGCGATACTACCAGGCATGGGCAACTGAGAGAGCTGACGATATGTACCAATTCCGCCAGTCACCTTGCCGCGCAGGAATGGAACAAACCTGAGAGGTATCCCGTTCCCAACTCACAATAAAAACAGAACCCGTTAAAAGGTACACATCAAGTTTCATGGAAGTAACGTCTCATTCTTCAGCAACAGCAGAACAATTCTATCCTCAACTCGTAATCAGTGGGAGGTCGATGCAGTGTAAACGACCACACGCACTCTGTAACAAGCTCTTCTTTAGAGGCGTGCCTGACGCTTCTTTTTCGGGTGCGGAGGTAGATATTGGCAGTTCTGATGAGGGGGCGGGGCTGCCAGTCGTTCGGTCATGATCCCAGGGAGTCGGTTGACCTTGGTTAACGTTTCGAGTGGAACCAGCCGGTCTAGTGGCTGCTCTGATTTCAATACTTGATTCAGTTTTCGTATGTTCACTCTCAACCCAAACTTCAGAGCCATTCGCGGGCGAATCGTTGTCTATTAATAAATCGGTTTCAGATCAATGAAGAAGGAAAACGAGGGAACGTACTGCTAGTACTTGACGGTGACCGCAACGGGGGTTCATTGGTGATTCCTCCACCAATAATCTGATCCACCTTCGGGGCGGGTTGGAACTTTTCTTCGACTTTTGGTAGAGGGGGCGTCAGCCCAGGCTGGGAACCGTCTACATCGTAGGGGGCTGCTTCTCTTCCTCCATCCACGGTTGGTTTAGGAGGCGTTTCGCGAATGCTCGGCTTGCGTGACACCATCGATGAAGGTCCCTTTATCACTGCGGGTAGCTCTTCGGGTGGTGGTGGTGGTGGTGGTGGTGGTGGCGGCGGCGGAAAGGGCGAAGTAACCTGTTTGGCACTTCTGTGAGGGTGAGTAGATTCGTTGTATAGGCAGAAGGGTGTGTTGACATTCCCTTTAGCTCCTTGATCACTTCCTGCATCTCCGGGCGGTCCTTTGCCGTATCCTTCCAACATCTCTGAGTCAATTTCCACAGAGGGTCAATTAAACTGGGGTGAGTAGGTCGGCTTGGACGTTCTCCATCCATGATGCTTGTTGTAACCGCAGGAGCCGCGATATCGTGGAATGGAACCGTCCC
This sequence comes from Thelephora ganbajun, assembly GCA_014904855.1. Classification (NCBI taxonomy): domain Eukaryota; kingdom Fungi; phylum Basidiomycota; class Agaricomycetes; order Thelephorales; family Thelephoraceae; genus Thelephora; species Thelephora ganbajun. The sequence goes on from MU118034.1 coordinate 21,401, forward strand.
AGAGAAAACCTAAATTAATAGATGAGGTGGTTAACATCTCGAAGACAGATCGCCCTCCTACCTCAAAAATAACCATTGCAAATGAGAACACATCAGACTTCTTGCTAGCGGGTCCACCCCGAAAGATCTCAGGCGCGGTCCACCGAGGGGCGTGGCCACTACCGTCGAAAGCGCTCGCTACCGAACCGGGATCCCGAACGATGCTCGCGAGACCGAAATCCGTGATTCGCGCATGTCCGGATGTGTCGACCAAAATATTTGGCTGTGATCATCTCCATGGTAAAAGGATATGCTAGCATGAGGAACGACACGTACCCCTTCGAGGTCTCCGTGAATGACCTCGTACGAGTGGAGATAAGCAAGACCTTCGGCAATACCTATCAGCTGAGGAGAGGGTGAGATGTTGCGCGGAAATGTATAGGAACAAACTTACCAGACTAGTGGGGTCCGCGCCCGGATTATTCCTTATATGTTCCCGTAACTCTCCACCGGGCATCCATTCCGAGACAAGTTGAAGTGGATCGAACGTGACGCCCTTGAAAGGTACGATATTTGGGTGACTCAGGTGTTTCCATACAATAGCCTCCCTGTAGAACAGCTTCGAAGTTCGTCAGGAAACAGTGGCTTTAGCAGGAGGTTGCGCGAATGTGATACCTCTTTGATCTTTTCCTGATCACCCCTGGCGTACATCCGAAGTCTCTTAATGCAAACATTTACGCTATGACTCAAAGACCCCTGCCATGCGTCAGTGAATCCCCATTGCGCAACGGGGTTACCGCCCAAAACCGAAAGAGTCCCAGATACTTCGTAGGCGGAGGGGAGTACTTTTCGAGCACCACATATCTTCCGCAACACATGGAGACATTTCCTGAACGTTCCACCGGTGCGAGCGAGACGATTGAGGGTCTATGGGAACAATTAGCTGGTTTAATTCATAGGGGGAAAACCCACATCACTGAGGTAGTCCACGAGCTGAACCAACTCGTCCCCCTCAAGTTCTATAAGTATATCTACATACTTATCATCATGAAGGAGCTTGTCGAGCCCGTCAGCAAATGACCTGTCCAACTGGTAGAGACGCTGCAAGAGCATGGTCCAGAGAGTATTCGGGCCAGGAGTGCAAGCTGACGGAACGCATGGTATCCAGAACTCGAGCGGACATATATATTGAATGCCACAAGTAAGTCACGAGGCGGAAAGGCATTTTAGGCGTAGCCCACATGATTACGTGTAACAAGTTTGAGAGAGAGGTCGTCAACGCATGTGGCTTCCGCTACAGGATCCCGTGGCTTGCTCTGCAAAGGCTTTCATCAGGAAAGTCTGAGAATCTGATCACAATCTCAGAGTCATTGGGCAATTAAACTCACGTGGGATTATAACACCAGCGGATTCAAGTTAGCCTCCGAGTACCTCCGCATCCCCTCGACCAAACCAGACGACGCATTCAAAAACACCCCCAAGGAACTCTTCTGCCGAACCACCCAGACTTTAACCGGCCATGGATATACCGGTGAATATTACTCCCGGATGAAGATCGACACCCGAGTCCATTGTGACTGTAACGACCTGTTGCCCGGTCCGATACTTCAGACCCACGATCACATCACATTCGTTCCCGCCCCAACGGAACCTTCGAATTCTACCGATACATCCTTGAAGAGCGTTTCCCCCGTTTAGGCAACCCAAGATGGTCACTTGCTTCTCTGTTCAAAAAAGAGAACTTGCCGACTTTGCAAGAATAGATGAGACGAACGGGCGCTTTTACCAAATCCGGTCTTCCCTGGGACGATAAGCCTCCATGAGTCCCTTTTCGTTTTCTCCCAAGTCACTCTCTTCGCCCTTAACGCGTTTTCATTCCGAGCTGTTAGAGGAGAACAAACCTACCCCCGCCACACTTTCGAAACAGGACATCTCGTGTTGGCAGTAATCCCTCCAGGCCTCTCCTTTACCTCTTCTGATGAACGGTTGAGGAATGAATCCAAACAAGTTCAGGTGTCACACGGTCACGTACTCCGCAGGAATAACGTCCAGGACTCGATGCAAGTTTGTCACCCTACTAGATACACTGACAGAGCGAAAAAGGAAAACATTCATACTAGAAAGCGAATAGGGGCATATGTGATCCACAGGAGCGCACCATGGGATCTTACTAGGTGAAGGGCAGATCGGCCCACTCATCTTACCTCAATGAGCGGTCAGATTTTTCCTCTGGGTCCACAAAATGGACGCTCCGAGGGTCAAAAACCCTACCACCCATTTGCCCCACCCCCGGGGGTTATACACACTATCCCTCGGGGGGAAACTAGGGCTGGAGAGTGTCTCGACTAATTTCGATTTCCTGCTAGAAAAGGGTGGGTAACGTGAGGCGAGGGCAACTTCCATCCTATATGAACGGGATTTAGTACACTTTAGGGGGCAATCGATTGCACAAACGCACCAGTTCGGCATGGTCAAGGTAGAACGTTGATGAGTGAAGAGGTCGAACGAGTATTTTCCGGTGTGATAGCCACCGTCTGGATTCGTAGAATGTCAATAAGGGGTGTTGGGAAATCTTATAAAAGGCAAGAGACACACTTCCACTGGCCCCAAAGCCTCCAAACGGCAGTCCCGGGGCTGGATCATAAATCAGCCGAACACAATTCACCGCAGCGGTAAAACCATCAACGTACTGGGAATTTGTAACACGACTTCATTGCAGACGCAACTTCCACTACGAGTGTTGCTGAAGACTACGAAATTTCGGTAAGTGCGTATCACGGTGGGGGGTTACAAATAGATCTTACCCTTCTCCTTGAGTTTGGAGTCGTCCGTAAAGATGTACAGTGCAAGAGGGTGGTCCCTAGCGTTAATGAATTCGATAGCTTCGTCGAAATCACCGACGGTGATGATAGGCAGAATCGGCGCAAAAATTTCGCTGGAGCGAACGTAGTTGGTCAGGGCAATCCACCCTTCACAATCGCCTAATTCTGGTTACTCACTCTTTCATTAAGGAATCCTCAGGACCAACGTTCTTAACGATCGTAGGAGCGATGTATTTCGCCTCACGGTCGGTTTCCCCGCCGAGGATGATAGTTCCCTTGGTGTCATCCAACAACCCCTTGACCCGGTCGAAGCTTCCATGGTTTGGGAGGCGAGCGATGTTCCCGGGTTCGGTTGTGCCGTTAGGGTAAAATTCCCGGTATCTAAACAAAGACGCCCACAGTCAGCGTTATAGAGGATGGCTGGGTGTCTCGTACGCTTCTTTAAGGGCATTTATAAACGCCTCCTCTCCGTTCTTGGGGATGAGGACATAGTCTGGAGCGACACAGGTCTAGATTGGGAGATCTTATTAGGGTCTACGAACAAACGAGTGCAACTGGACTTACCTGGCCAGCATTAGAGGTCCTTCCCCACAAGATCCTCTTGGCAGCAACCTTGAGATTGACCCTAGGATCAACAATGGTGGGGCATTTACCGCCGAGCTAGGTGAGCGTCAGGGTCGCTTCACATCAAGATGACCCTATCGCTTACTTCGAGAGTGACTGGGGTCAGGTGTTTTGCGGCTGCCGCTGCAACGATTTTACCGACCCTTCCGGAACCTAACAGTTTGTGTTAGTGGAGATCCCCCCCCAATTACCGTCATGATTACCTGTGTAAAGAACTAAAAAAACGTCAATAGGGTTCAAATAGTGAGAGTAGTGGCAACAGCTTACTGTGGTCCCAGGGTAGCTCCAATAGCTACGCAAGTCCAGATTTTAAGAGCGCAACGGAGGAAGGAAGGACCGACTTACGAACCTTGGTTGAGACCGGGATGTCACCGTTGACAATTCGGTACAAGTCCTGATCCAAGTACTTTGGGAAGAGTTCGGCGAGCAACGAGCTCGTTGCTGGGAGGAGCTCGGAGACCTTGACGCAGATGGTGTTCCCCGCTGCAATTGCTCCCGCCTTGCGCACGACTCAGCAACACACACAAACCATAGAAGAGAACAAGATGGCGCACGAGCGGGCTCATGAGAAGCATGATGGGGTAATTGAACGGCACGAAAATAAGTACAACGCCTTTTGGTTCCTTGCGAATCTGTGGCCTAGCACCAAAGTAGATAGAAAACTCGGCGCTCTCCGGTTTGGTCCATTTCTCAAAGTTGTCAAAGGTGTACTTGATCTGTTCAAGGGAGACATAGTGTTCGAGACTAAATCGTGATGAGGATCGTACATGGATAGGGTGAAAGCGTTTTGGCACATACATCTCGTTCTCGGGGTAGGAACGACCAAGATCGAGTCCGGCGGCTTGGTTGAAGCGGTCTTTGTTGTCCTTGAGCAAATACGCGAGCTGCAGAAGCTGGTGCTTTCGATACTTGATGTCTCTCGCCCTACCGGACTTGAAGCCGGCTTGAAGCGAGGCGTGGATCTGCAACAGGATGGTCGATGACGAGGCGCAAAACGACCAACAGGACAAGGCGAACCTTCTCAATCTCCTCAATAGGGGTGTACTGGAGGTCGGCCATGGCGACTGCTCGCGTCAGAGCTGGAATCGACAGACCGCAGCGAGAGTTTATATGGATGATGTCGGTGATGACAATAGCCGGCGAGTATCCCAAGCGAAACCAATCGAGTGACGAATCCTTTTCTCGTCATCGGAGCGGCCACAACAAGCGAAGACTCTCACGCAATATGGCAGTATGATTTTTTTTATTCTTTTCACCTAACGACAAAAACGCCCTACCCCTCCACCCAGGAGGACATGCGGCAAGGACTAGGTCCAAGATGTTGAGCCGCATGCCCTCCCCGATGGCGGGATAGGGCGTTCTTGCCGGGTCTATCAACCGAGTAGAGCATTTCTACAAAATCACTACCAAACGCCGGGTACAATCTTCCGTGTTCAGCAGTTTCTTGTTATTCACTCATACTGTGATTTGTGCCCTCGAACAGGTTGGGAGAGTACCGACACTGCTCACGCATCCATTGCGTTTGGGACCTCGGAGTTCATGACAGTCGTCCCATCCCGCCTCAGGCTCGGGGTGGGGTTTCTTCGTTCATGCTACGCTCAGTGACGCGAGCGGTCTCCTCTCGCCTTGCATTTCCGGACATGCAGAGCCGCGTCGATATGGGATGCATCCACATGCACTCCCATGTACTCTCGGCGGAGCAGCTGACGATTCGTGTCATTGCACTACCCACCACCTGAAGCACGTGTCAGTTTGTGGTCTCGGTGCGGCGGCCGACACTGAACTTACTGTGTATGTTTTTTTCCGTCATAATCATCCACACATCCAAAATACGATCTCCGATCCCGTTCAGGGTCTATGATGCACCGCGTGCCGTCATAGCTTATCACCTGCATCAGACACGGAGGTTCATTAGACTCTCAAGGGGCCACTGAAGGTGAGGTGGCGAGTTGTTTTTGACTTTGCCGTTGCCCCAGGGCGATGTTTGCTGGGGCGATTCATTTCTGATTCCAGCAGTGCAGTCCTCAACATCAAGGATCGCTTGTGAGGCCGCGCATATGCAGCCCCCAGGCGTTGTGACAGGGATTCTCAAATCTTCCCTATCAGCCACCTACGAGGAAGCGGTATTAGTCGTCTGACTAAACGAGAGAGCACCAAGCCTTGAACTGGAACTTACCTGTCATCCCCCCTCCCCGCCCCAAAGTTTCACGGTGGTGGGGCCTATGCACAACACCGGAAGAGGGTGACGGCACCGGTGGTAGACATCGCGATGGACCACAGCTAACGGAGGGGTAAGCGATGGGGAGAAGAGAGGTTGAAGGGGCTGTGGTGACGGAGGGCGAGCTTTTATACCCTTTCATGCTAAATCACGGGACCGGTACGTCCACCTATTAATTTGCCTCTTTCCTTTGGAAGTATCGGGCCATGATCAGGGTCAGGTTGTCCGTGACCCTACCCATCATAGCATCAAAAATCTCACGCTCTAAACATTCAAAAGAGTCGGACATTCCGTGCTACGCGTCATTTCTTTCAAGAAACAGGTTCTTTGGCAACTTGTGATAGCTTAATTCCATGGACCAGAAATGAGTCCACTACGACAGATGCCTCGTGTTCGGTGTATCGATTGCAGTTAGTCCTTTTCACCGCAAACCCGTAATGTCTGGGACAACGTTAGCCCTTCTACTGGACCGTGGCACGCTCAATTGAAAGAAGGGGCAGTATCTGCAGCCTGACACGTCCATCATTTGTCTCTGTTCGGTTCCATGTCAGCGTTCTATGGGCTGTACTAACTCAATTCTAGATCATCATCGCTTTTTTGATTCACGGCCTCGACTGAGAAAGTAACTAAGGTCCATTGCCCTGGCGGTGTGCGGACGATTTGAGGCACAACTTCCGAAACACAAAAACCTTGAGTTGGGAGTATACAGAGGGAGAAGGAAGTAATAAGTAAACTTGAACGACAGGGAAAATTCAAAAAATCAAAGAACAAATTATGGTCAACTTCGACTTTCTGTTCGCTACCGCACGCACGCCACGCCAACTCTCTATGATGTCCTTTGAATATAGTACAACGCCCTTGCCTTTGGCCGCCACTGGCAAGCATTATTATCTTCCACCTTGTTTAATCCGGGAGGGCTAACGAATCACCGACGTCGACCGCCACGAACCGTTCTAAACACCGTACACCGTGTCGTGACTTACACTGGTCCAAAAGCAACAGCAACATGCGGCATCGACAAAACAGATAGCACGATTTAAGAGAGAAGAAGAATGGGAGAGGGGTGAGAGAGACGGAAGGGGATAATTTTTTTGATTTGTGACTGGAGAGAAGGGGAACCAAAAAAAACCTGAACAGATAAAGGGGATAAGGTCCCGATCGCCAGGGTCTGGGCAATGGCGGATTGTTAATTGATGATAGAGAACAGAGAAACAGCGTGGGGGCACCAGCAAGGACGAGGGTGACAAAGCCGAGGTGAGGTGAGTTCAAGTCCGGAGACCCGGACGTGAGCTCAAGCATGAGTGAGAGGGTCGATGCAGATGATACCATCGTTGCGTTCACTCCAAGGATACCCCCACATATGTAACCACTCGCGAATGCCAGCAGCGAGCCTAGCACGGGACGCACCGCGAGCGGGGTCTTGAGTTCCGGTATGTTTTTCCTCTCCGACGATGGCATAAGCTGTTAGCAAAAAAGAAGTTAGATTTTGGGACCCACGAGCGATGGGAAGGCGGCGGAGTAAGAAATGATATTTATACAACATACCTAGCCCATAGAAATGTTCTTGTTCCAACTGAAGATGACCAGATCAGTTTCAGATCCAGTTGTCAGAAGACGCTGAAATACGGAGATGTTACTCACGGCGAGCAAGAACGACTCCAAAACTTCGGTTGCCTCTGTCGCATGTAATCCGTGCAGATCAAGGGCAGCCTCGGTCCTCTCCTCAGGACTCGACTTTTCGGCTCCCTCTACATCCAATCTAGCGATACCCAAGCATACACCCAGTCCGTTTCCAACGACCTTACCTCTACTCGCCCTATCGCCCGGATCATCTGACCAAGCCGCATCCCTTCCACGTACGGCCTGTTCTGCAAGTCTTGCGCGTTCCTTCACGAGCTGACCGGCAGCTTCTGCCATCTCAGAACTCATCTTCGCGTTTAGTTCGTGTCCCTCCCTACTGAACCTCTTGGCAGCCGCGCCGTCTCCCCTCCTCCACGCATCGGCAGCGCGGGACAGGCAAGCATTTCTCGCCGCTCCTAACTGTAGGGCTCGAGATCTATAACTCATATACATTTTGTTGACAGACTCTCCAGTGGGAAGTGTAGGCAAGAGAGTTGGGGGACGGAGTTTCAGGCGTGGCGATGGACGGGGGGCGACAACAGAGACACGGTGATGAATAGGTTCCCCAGTTGGTCCGGTATCCCTACGAGCGGTAGTGGGCACAGGCTCACCACGGGAAGTCGGAGCAAATTTCTTGACGGCAGCAGCGAAACGGGTTCGTCCAGGGTCATGGTGACCGTGGGGTCCGTACCCTGCATTGCCGCCCTTCTTGTTTTTACCACTTCCATTCGCATGATCCAAGGTGGGAAACTCGTCGGGAGGCGGGCTGCTTTCCTTGGAATTACGACCTTGGTTATTCAGGTCGGTACGGGCCATCGCAATTGCAATGCCATTAACGTCGATGTTGGTGGGTAGGGTGTGCAAGAACTCGCACGCCTCCCCTTTCGCGCACGTTCCGCGGAGCCAGAATCGGCACAATGCTCGCTCAAAGTCGTGACTACACATGTAAACATCAGCCGCTACCCAGATACAATAGTGACGGTGGGTCTAACCTGAACCGGCAATCCGCTCGTAAGCATTCTCCGGCAAGGAAGTACCTGCAGACCCTGTTTCCACCGGAGTTCTGTCGACCAGTTTGATTAAATTTGGCGTTGTTCCCGCGTCCCCCAAAACCGGGACCGCCGTTCTGGACCAAGCTGACGCGGTTCCCGACATGCTGAACTCGGATCGGCCCTCCTGGGGATTGATTATTGGTCGGCATGGCTCTATCGATAAGTGAATTTATAGCTTTATCAAAGTCGTATCCACTCGTGGCCAGAGCCTCTTCTAGCTCAGATGGAGGAAGCGTCGCCCCGAATACGGAGCTAAGGACATCAATTGGAGCCATACCGTCAGTCAACATTGCTGCCGTCTCAGGGTCCATTTCGTCGGGGTCGTCCCCGTTTCCATTCGTGGGATGGTTCTGGCGGCTACCCTGTAAGTTGGGGGGTGAACGCTGATGGTAGTGATCTTGGATACTTGGAAAGAGTACGTCGTCCTCAACGGCCCATTCATCGGAATTATGTTCCGTGGAATGGAAGGAACGAGGGACAGCACCGTTGGAGGCGAATGGATCGAACGGATCATCTTCGTCGTCATTCGGCCTGATGGACGAACGTAAGCCGGTATTCGGGGTTGCTGCGCGGGGGAAATATGACAGATCCGGGGTCAGCGGCGCAGCTATGGCCAAATTGGAGCTTGCTCTAGTAGTACTATGCGCCCATAAGTCCGGCGAGGGGGTTTCAGCTCGCAATTGGGACAAAGATGACGGATTGGAGGAAGCGGCCGAGAGCGGACGAGTGATGGGTCTAAATTCCGACGCTTTTGCGTTTAAGTGCCTGGGAGAGGACAAGGGTGAAGCCGGAAGGCTCGATGAGACAGAAAAATGAGCTTGAAAATGGGAAAGGACGGGGGACTGGTTAGGAGATTCGCTTTGAGCCGGGACCCATTGTGAGGGTTGATTGAGTGGTGAAGCGACGGGCGTGTGTGGTCGACGGAAGACGTAGGCGAGAGGCGAACTCGGCGCAGAGTTTGGGGTGTCCGGTTTGGGGTGAATAGGGCGGTTTGAAGCACGGGAGGAGGGACGAGAAATAGGGCGCCGACTTGGGGTTAGGAAGAGGAAGGGAACGCCGGCAACGTCGTCCCTGTGCTTATGCATCAGATCTAGGACGTGCTGCTCGAGCTATACAAGTCCAATTAAGGCCTGGAATACTCGGAACAGGTCATTCCTACACTCACAGACTCCCGGTCCATGGATGGGTAGGTTTCAGTGAGCAAAGCCTTGAGCTGATCTTCGTGCTCATTTTCCAAGGACTCCACGACCTTGTGTACAAATTCAGAGGGGATCCGTGCACCAGTTTCGTCGTCTAACTCTATTTCACTGCTTTCCTTGTGTTGGCGGGAGATTGCTGCCAGCTGGGCTCGAATGTGGGGGAAACGTTGCGGAGGTTGTGAGTAATCGGTTGTTGACGCTGTTGTTGAGTTTGGATCGTTAAAGTTTCCGAACTGGAGGAGGGTATTTGTCTGGAGAGTGGTAGAGAAGAGCATCGTGGTTGACGAAGTAGAGGGGCATTTACTGGATGGTGTTGGAAGGGGAAATGGAACAAGACACGGGATCAAGGATGTTGTTACGGGCTACACATCGACGGCGTCTACCGCTGCTAAGTCTCCCACTGAATCAACACCTCCTCCTCCGCAAAACATTCCTTGCCATCCGGGCAACAGTCGGTCGCACACGAGAAAATCATAGCGGTGCCCCATTCCATCCCACTCCTTTCCTTCAATTCTTTCTGCACGGCTTTCCGTCGCTCTTCATTAGAGATCGCCTTGGAGGGCTGGGTCGATCCTTTTGCCGAGGCTGATCCAAGCACGTTGATCAGATTAGGCATCAGTTGACACTCAAAAACGCGATCTGAGCCGCATCTCGAGCACTCTGGCAACGAGGAGGAAGAAAAGATCCGTTTGGCGACGCCCGATTGCGAGTTCGGAAACAGTCTTTGGAAGACTGCATCCGTTTGATAAGGCAGAGGATTGCCTCCAAGCTCGTACCTGCCACGAAAGGCTGAGTACGTCTCGGGTAGCCTCGCGATTGACCCACCTTATGCATTGTTCACCCTCACACTCCACGCGTTTGGTGAACCTTGAGAAGACTTCATCGACGTTCATCGAATTTTCGTATACCTCAAACCCTCCCTTCGCCTTACCATCTCCCAACCCATCGTCGACCTTGACGTTTGCCTTTGCTTTGGACTTGGATGGCAGATACTCACTGACCGTCGACATGTATACTGGTGGGTACGATGGCATATCCTTCCATACCCCGTAGGCATCATTCAAGGTGGTCTTCGCCAACGCTTCGACGAGGCCTTCGGCCTCTTCGTCTGTAGTGTCCTTACTATCTTCAGAGCCGCCATCAGTGTCCGAGCCGACGTCGTCATCTTCAAACTCGGGCTCAGGGGGGATAGGTTCTTCCTCAGCACCAAAGATCTCGGAGCCAAGACTAAATGGTGAATCGACTGCCACAGAATTCTCGAGCTACAAATGCTGTATTAACGCATAACAACTAGCATCTGAATACGAACTGACTGAAAAGGGGTTGGATTTTGGACCAGTCGGTGGGGCTGGTTTCTCCGCTTTCTTCTCTTGCTCCCTCTTTCTGACAGCTTTCCTATTAAGCTTTTCGGCATACTTCTTGTTAAAGCGCACGCATCTCCATGCCCTCACGCTGTACGATAGCTTCATCAGCATCAAACATTGGTTCACACGGCATAAATCAAGTCTACATACCTCCCATCCTTCTTCTGGCACTTTCCATTGGCACAAGCCCATATATACATCGCGCGGTCCAGAGGGCTGTCTTCGATTGGGCACCAGATTTGGGAGACGAGTTGCATGGGGTTCGAACAATTTTTGCACTGGGAAACGGATATATCGGGAGATGACACAAGAAAAACCTAAGCGCCAGCACGAGATATAAGCTGTAGGAAAACCCGTATGAAGGCGAATGGACGAATCATACCGGATGCCCGCCAATCCTGGAGACGCGAGGATCTTTAAGATCGTCTTCGACCGTGATCGATCCGTCTGGGATCCCGAGCTGAACGTTTGTCTCGATATCGCCGAATGAGTCGTATTCCTCGTCGGAGTCAGACCACTCGTCTTCTACTCTAGCGGGCATATTTGAACCAGCTACGTGTTACCTGAAAAAAGAAGAGCCTGGTCAGCGCTCTTGGGAATAAACGGAAAGGTTTCCTTGCGAGATTGTCAGGAATGCATGAATGGTAGATTAATGAAAGTCTCGTCTCGATAGTTCCGCCACGAAGAAACCTCGCCACAGAACAGGTCGGACTCGTCATCAAATGTCATCTTGTAAAATAAATAAAAAAAGGAAAAGTATACCTTTGTCGGGAGAAGGGAGAAAAGACCGGATGTAGGAACACGTGACGTACAGCTTCACCTTGCCGCTTACCCTCACTGCTTCACACCCACACCTTCAAATCCATCTCTCTCTTGCTTCATTTCTCTTCGACAATGCCATTCTGCGGCGCATCTTCTGTCGGGTTAGGACGCGGTCGCGCTGTACGTCTCCTTCTCTACCACCCATGGCATCTAGTATCGAAATGCTTAATTAGACTTCGGACCATAGGTTCAACGGAAGGTCGTTGTATGCGGCGACGGTGCTTGTGGTGCGTTGCGCTCACACATCCTCGTTGGACCGTTCACTAAAGTGTAGAATCCGAACAGGCAAAACTTCGCTCCTCAACGTCTTCACGAAGGGTTTCTTCACTCAAGTCTAGTGCGTACACGGCCTCGGCCACACCTATTGGGACCTCTTAATCCTGACCGCGCTTCCAAACCTACCTCTACGGCTACTCCAGCGAACCAACAGTATTTGAGAACTACGTGCACGATATCTATGTCGATGATCAACTGGTGGAACTTAGTTTGTGGGATACAGCCGGTATACCACACGCTGTGCGTTCCTGTGCCATGCCTGGCTGACATATCCGGGCCCTTCTGGTGTTTCATTAATAGGTCAAGAAGAGTTCGACCGTCTGAGATCATTAAGTTATGCGGAAACTCATGTTGTTATGATTTGCTTTTCGGTACGCTGTCCCGTTTTTCCTTCTGCGCGTATCTGACCCCTTAGTTAGGTGGATAACCCGACATCACTAGATAATGTGGAGTCAAAGGTGTGCTTGTCATGGCGCCACTTCTGCTGAAGACTCGTCTAACATGACCCTCAGTGGATAGACGAGGTTCTGGAATATTGTCCAGGAGTCAAGGTCCGCACCGCCTCCCATCCTGGGAGCTACCTTCGTTCTGATATCTATCCGGCCGCCCATTTAGCTCGTCCTAGTGGGTTAGTCCTTTCACAGCCTCGTCTAAATGGCCGGATTGCCTAAATCTGATGTGCTACCCATTGCTTCCGTCCCTGATCTCTCCGATAACGGCTAAACTCGTATTCTGGCAGCACTGAAATGTGACTTGCGTGACGAACCCACAGTGCAAGATCGGTTGGCCCGGTACGGATTACATACGGTGCAGTATGAGGAGGGTTTGACGGTGGCCAGGCGAATACGAGCTTCACGGTATCTAGGTAAGTGTGTCCTCATTTGAGGGGTTTGACATGATCGGTGTTGAAAAGAGCCAATCTACGACAGAATGTAGCTCGAAGCACAACCGAGGCGTAAACGAGGTCTTCTACGAGGCCGCCCGCGTATCGCTAAGTACGAGAGCCAAAGGATCGGGATACACAAACCGAGGCTGTGTCGTCATGTAATACTCTCACCCTCGCCCAACCCCAACCTCAACCCCCTCTCTCCGTCATCACAACCTCCAGTTTTCTCACCCTCGCTTCATTTTTTGGGCCATTTCGGACAGGCAGTCATCGCGTTTTTCAGTCATATTGCTATTTACGGGATCCAGTCGAATATGTACCATCTCTTGGCTGGCCCACCTCGTTTTGCATCTCCTATCACTTATTCTAGTGTATATTCTACTCCCTCTCCTTGGATCGGCCTCCAACTTAGTATCGTCTTCCCATCGGACATGCTTTCCCGATACCCTTTGTATTTGAACGCCCCTCAGTCCTGCAGCACCGTTATGGTGGATGACAGGAAACAGTGTGCTGAAATGCAGTTCAACGCCCTACTTATGACTTTTGTTTTCCAATACCTACCCTATCATCTTAGGTACAGTGTTCCCAGCCGCGCGTTCGATGCTTTCACTGGATTTTTTTTTCCTCGTCTGGATCCGGACCCTAAAGGAGCCTAGTTGTAATACTGCCAGTCGTCGGCAGTACCACTCGTGAGTCGCGTAGACAAGCCAATAGAAAGGACAACGATCTGGGGATTCGAGATAAAGAGAAAAGACAAGAAAACGATGCTCTATCTACCGTGTCCGTTATGTCTTTTTATATGTCTGTCTATGTTGATTTTGCAACCACGTCGTGATCTAGAACTGCTCAGAAGAGCTGCGTAGTAATCCTCGTGATTACACTAGTGAAGGATTCACATCTTGAGTCACCGAGGGATGAATCTGATCGTTTGAACGTCTGGCCTGGAGTGAATTCAGGAGTACGCCAACATCGAGGAGGAGTCTGAACCGACACCTAGGGACGTCCCTACTGCCTATTAGCCTGCAAGCGGGGAACTCGCAGCGCCGATGGTCCTGCGATTCTTCGCGGTCTCAACTTTCACATCAAGTTCGGCGAACCTGTCGGTGTTGTAGGTCGCACAGGAAACGGAAAGAGTTCGCTGACTCTGGCTCTACTGCGATGGATTTTCACCAAAGGAAACGTTCTGTACGATGGTATTCCGGCGAGCGAGATCAACGTCAACTTAGACGCTTTGAGGACGAAGACCACGATCACCACGCAGGTTCCGGGGTCCCTGAGCGACACGTTCCGAGGGAACTTGGATCTGTTTGGTCAACGTGACGATGCCACCCTCAACGATGCCCTCCGAGCCGTGGGTCTGTTCTCTGTCCAGAGCGAGGATGACGAACGAAGGATCATACTGGAGACAGTGATCTCGAGTGGGTGAGGGGACCTTTCGATCGGTCAACGTTCAACGTCGGATCCTGGCACTTGCAAGAGCTATTGTCCGCCGCAGCAGGCTTTTGGTTGAAGGTGAGTATTTGAATCTTCAACGTTCGACCGGCGGATTTCTGTGGTTTGAGATTTTGTGCTCATTGAATTTCTCCCTAGCTACTCCGACCATCGACTATGAGACCGTGGGCCCGGTCATCCATAATTTGCTCCGTACCAACCTCGGGTCGGATGTGATCAGGTTGCAGACCATCACGGATGTCGATAGAATGGTAGACCGCACCAATGTCACCCTTTCACTCGTCTTGTACCGATCGATTGTTGTAGACGGTCCCTGATGCTGGAAACACCGTAATTCGGAAAGCCAAGTGAGCTTCTCAAGATCAGGGACAGCAAGCTCAAGGCGTTAGCGGATGAGAGTGGTGACGAAGATACCCTTTACAAGATGACGCAGGGAAAGTGTTCTGGTGTTTTGATTGATCGGTACATATGACTGTCTTGTTTTTGTCTCGTGGGGATCCGGACAGCATAGAACAGATACTTGCTCAATGTAAAGGACAACGCACACATGTTCGTTGAATCGTTCGTTGACCGCTTCCGGCCCGAGCCGTACGTGAGGAGCATATGTGTCTCCTGAGAGTATCCATCAGTACATGGTCCGTTTCTTGAGACTCAGATGACGGTTGGCCACCACAGAGTCTCGCCCAGGTGGCATTGCCATCAAACATACCAAAGCTTACACGTCCGGCTTTAGGAGGTGGTCTCTTATTTTGACCTCGTCATTAGCAACCTGCCACTCTAGATGCTGTACGACCCCCAAACCATCCTCAGCTGCATCACTGTGGTCATTTTCACGCAGACCGCAATGAACCGATTCTCGAATTGGCCCCGAGCTTATTGTGGCTGTACCCGGCCTCGTGGTTTTCGCGTTTAAACCCTTGCGGACAACGGCCACTCGTCGCTTTTGCACTTACATCTATCGGCTGAAGGCAGAGGCATGCTGCAAAAACTAAGACTGAGGGGATCCGGAGGAACTTCTGGGAGTAATTCGGATCAGGGTTGGTCTGAGTGGATTCCACCTTTTCCGTGGCTTTGGCCTCGAGAGACCATTACTAACCCTCAGGTGAGTAAAGAGTGATTTGTTGCAACGAATGGGCCTCACCCAAGAAAGCAGATATCGCAACAGCAAGCAATCTACAACCAAATCGCCAACCTCACTGTAAGATTTTCCGATTTGTCTCCGTCCGTTACACTGACGATCCCTTCCTTTCATCAAGTCTTCTTTCGATACCATCTTGAAGCTTCTCGAGGTGACGGATTTCAGCAAACTTGTGACGATGTTCGCTGAGACTTGGACAGAAATCACCAGCGGTGAAAAACAAGCTGGATTCCGTGATGGAGCGGTTGGATCGCCTGTGCTCAGAGGAGGATAACGACGGACCGTGGGATGAAAACGAGCACGAGCGTCGGGAAAAGCTGTTCGAGTAGGTGGTCTGAATCAACCCTAGCCTATCATCGCGTTGATTCTCTCCTAGTACTCTCAGGCTGATTGGGGACGATGGGAACGTGCTCTACAATCGCATCAACGCCCGGGACTACAAGGAATGCCAGGACGATATTCAGGCCGTGTCCGCAATGGCGGACGATATCCGGGACGCCGTCATTGACTACCAGGTGGGTGGATGCACAGTTTACACCGTCGTTGTGTCATCAAAATCGGAAAACTTTGACAGATGGCCCAGCAACGGGCGATATATGATATGGATTGCAGATTGATCGTAAGACGTCGAATCTACGTGTTGAGAACATATCTGACATTGGCCGCCGTTCCCAGGATGCTGGTTTGGTCCTTCCATCCTCTCTCTTGAACCAAGCTCACCCGCGCACCATACAGCAGACTTATCGGTGCTGAACAGCTGTCGCCGTGCCCATGGGGCTGGACACCAACATGGAGACCGCAAAGGCTGCCTCAGGGGTACACGCGAGACCGTCCTGAACGAGATCGAGTCGTGGGCCAGGGACTTCAACAAGCCCCCCGTCTCCTGGTTGAACGGACTCGCGGGCACCGGCAAGTCCACGATCGCCAAGACAGTCAGCGAGCAGGTCTTCGCCGACGGGCTACTGGGAGCATCATTCTTTTGTTCGCGCGATTTCGAGGATCGCAGCGACCTCCACTTGATCTTCCCCACCCTCGCCTTCCAGCTGGCACACAAATACCCGGCATTTCGATCCGTTCTCGTTCCCCTCCTTCGGTCGAATCCTGACATTGTGTATGAGTCACTTATGAATCAGATGGAGGAAATGATGGTCAAGCCACTCAAGTCAGCAGATGTTTGGACGGTCGTCGTCATCGATGCTCTGGACGAGTGCAAGGACGAGGAACCACAGTCTGCGATTCTCTCGGTGCTAGGGCGGTTCGTCGAACGAATACCAAAGGTCAAGTTTTTCATCACTGGTCGACCCGAACCTCGGATCAAGGATGGATTCCGTCTCCCGCTCCTGGTGGACTCGACCGACGTCTTCGTTTTGCATGATGTCCAACGTTCTCTGATAAACAGCGACATCCGGCTGTTCCTGAGACACGAACTTTCCGAAATCGCACGACGGCATCGAGTAGAGGGGTGGCCGAGGGATGAACACATCGACGTTTTATGCGACAGAGCGGGTGGACTGTTCGTTTATGCTGTTGCGACTGTCAGGTTCCTGGATACCAGAATTCATCCCCCCGAACGACGACTGGAGGCGATTGTCAACCTTCCCGAGTGCACAGCCCACGAGGGCAGGACACGTTTCAACCCTGGGTCCAAAACAACCCTTGACATTTTATACACGTCGATTCTCAAGACAGCCTTCAGTGAGGACGAGGAAGACCCAGAGGTGGATTCCAAGGTCCGGTCTACCATCGGCGCCGTCGTCCTCGTTGTCAACCCCCTTCCCCCACCCGCGATCGCCGAGCTTATGAGTCTGGACTCCCGAGAGGTCACACGGTTCCTCACGTTGCTCCAGTCGCTGCTCGCTTTCGACGAAGGCTCCGACCAGCCCGTAAAGCCATTCCACAAGTCATTCCCCGACTTCATCACCGATTCCTCCCGCTGCACCGACGCCAGATTCTGGATCTCGCCCAAAATTCTACATCTGGAACTGGCCATGAACTGCCTGAGGACGATGAACGACGGGTTGGAACAGAACCTTCTTTCGCTCCCCGATTACGCCTTGAACTCAGAAGTCAAGGGTCTAGAGACGAGAATCAATGATCGCATCAGCGACGCACTGCGGTATGCTTGCCGATCGTGGCACAGTCACCTGACGAAGACAGAGGGCAATGCCACTTGTGTGGTTTCCTATCTACGTATTTTCCTGGATGAGAAATTTCTGGCGTGGCTGGAGGTTGTCAGCGTCCTTGGGGCGGTGAGCGGAGCTGTTGCCGGGTTAGACCAGGTGATTGGCTGGCTACAGGAGGTTTGTTTTTGCCCGTTGACAGCATTGGATGGCACTTAACACATGGGATGAATCAGGTTTCCGGGAACGACGAGGTTCTGGACACGGCCAGAGACTATTCCCATTTCGTGCGCACGTTCTCCGAGCCCATCAGTGCCTCAGCCACCCACATCTATCACTCGGCTCTGAAATTATCCCCTCTGTCATCGATTGTTCGAAAGCGATACTATTGCCAGCGGTACAGTTCCTCGCCAAGAGTGATAGTTGGACTCAGGGAGTCATGGGAACAGGGGATAATCGTTCCCAGCAAGGGTCGTTGTCTCTCCTGCACCTGGTCGCCGTGCGGTCAGTTCATCGCCACGCAGAGCCGAGAAGCTGTGGAAATCCGGGATTCACTCAGCCTTGAACTGCTCTCCACCCTTAAGCTCACCAAACCCACCCCTGATAAAGTCATGAGTCTACTTGCCTATTCAACTGACGGACGTTTGATTGCCTCCCTCTGTGGTACTTCACTCGTAATCTGGGATATCCAAACAGGGGGAGTGGCCAAAGA
Organism: Thelephora ganbajun; assembly: GCA_014904855.1. Classification (NCBI taxonomy): domain Eukaryota; kingdom Fungi; phylum Basidiomycota; class Agaricomycetes; order Thelephorales; family Thelephoraceae; genus Thelephora; species Thelephora ganbajun. Next base: position 39,685 of record MU118034.1, read on the forward strand.
AACCGACTGTGGTGGTACCTGGAATAGATCCCTGGTGTGGTCATTGGATGGAAGTACGATTGGCATCGTGGGGACCAAGGGACAGTGGTCCAGCACCTATGTTGTGTATATATACAATGTTGCCTCAGGTGCAACCCATTCCCCCGGTGCACTCAAATCAGGACGCGAACCACATCTTTGGGCCTATGGGACATCCTTTCGAGTCATGGTGGCACGGTGGTCTTGGGCTGAGACTCAGACGATCGATATCTTCGAGGTTGGGTCCATCCTCATCAAGATCGAATCCTTCCGTATCAGGTCGCTGGGAGAATTTCTTTCGATCAAGTCCTTTTCTCAAACCACTCATTGTATTTTCAGTTCGATTACCAACCTCGTTGTCATGGATATTCGGGACTCGCGTTACTTATTAAAGGAAGAAGGTTCCTTCCTTTTCCACTGCCTCTCTTCCGATGGGAGCTTCTTCGCCGCTGCCAACATGGGGAATGTCTGCATCTGGAAATATACTCCAGATGGTTATGTCAGGTGGAGGGAATTCTCAACTCAGGACTATACCAACCGCCTTCAATTCTCACCAACTTCATCCTCGCTTTCGGGCTACACCGGCGGTGTTCTCAAACTGTGGCGTTTGGATGGTCCACCCACCGATGTTCATCGCGATAGTTCTGACCAGGTCGCTATCCTCTCTCGTTGTGGCAGTTACGTAGTAGTTAGTCACAAGGGGGGCAGCGCTGTCACTATCATCAACCTCCCTTCACAAACCCCTCCATGCGTCATTGACACCGGTATGGCGATAAGGAAGTTGGCCCTCGCCGGTAACATTCTCTTGGTACTGGGCTCTAACTCAATTGCCGCTTGGCGGCTCACAGGAGAGGGGATGGTGGACGGTGCTCTCCCTGGGGGAAGGGCAGGGCGTGGCGACACCATTTGGGCCATACCAGTACAATCCAGCAGGTCAGATCTTTTTGTTCAAGATCAAACCGCGGTCATCCAAGAGGAAAAAAAGGACATTCACGCCTATCACACGGAAACAGGAGAGGTACTCGAGCTCGTCCAGCTAAGCCCACACCGTCGGAGACGCGGTTGGGGTGTCACATCGTCAGAATATCATCTCTGCAAATGCGGGTGGGGTACTCCATCCATAGGTGGTGGGTTACTTTCACGGTATACCTTACGAGAGGGATGGGCGAAGGATCTTGAAGGGAAACGCGTGTTGTGGTTACCTGTCGAATGGAGGAGCTCCCGGAACATTGCAAGCCCGCCCTACGATAGTACGGTCGTGTGGCTTGAGCTTCTTGGAAATCGGAGTACCTGGATCGTTGTCATCAAACTCAGTTGAAACCCCTCTAAGCTGGATTCAGGTACGCTGTCAGTACAACAGGTGTCGGCTTGCGTAGCTGACCTCTTGTGCCCCTCCCATCGCAGTTTCAATCCATTGCGCTCCCATCACTTTAGTCTTTCAAGTTTGTATTGTACAACAATCTCAGGTGCCTTTGTTTCGTTCCAAGTCAATGTAGGAGATGCGTCCGACTCCCCTCAGGGGTATAGCGGCAAGACTCATTCCTCACCTTCACGGGTGCTCCTCAGTGCACAATCCTGACCCCCAGTCATGCCCTACGACGTTTGCTGGCCCTAGTCCAAAGTAAACACCTGCTGAAATCTAGTGAACGTCCAGATGAGATGAACTACAGTATATTAGCTAGGTTAAAGAAGAAGAAATAAAAGATACGTACTCAGATGAAGAATCCCGATCGGGTAGCTAAGGGGTCGCGAATGAAATAAACGGGAGTAAACCCAGACGAAGTGATAAGAACGCCAATTTCTAACAACACCAACGCATCCGCTTCCTTCATGGATTTCCGACCTCTGCCACCATCCATCCAAATGGCGTACAAGATGGCAACGGAGGGACAGCCAGCCAAGACTCTCGCGAACGATGGTGACGCGTCTGTGCCCGCTAACGTCCCGGTGGGCCAAGCTGGAGAGCGCGGCAGGATGGAACAACGAATCCTGACGCGTGACGCTTCATGTCGGTTGATGCTGCCCTGTAACAGCCTCCGTCCCGCGCCTGGAGGTTCCGCATCGTGCATCCCATCTTGAAGCTCCAAATTGTCCCCCGATTTTTTCCCCCTTCGATCGCAAGCCGACTCTCGAGGTGCTCAAACGACTTGTGATTCCGCCTAATACATCATGCACCATGACCGAATGCCTGAGAAGCGAGAAATCCAAATGGGTGGCCATCCGTGAGGCTGGGTTAGAGGAATGCGTTTATCCGTCGAAGGGTGCCAACAGCCGAGATTCCACGCTTCCGATGATACGATAGACCGGTTGAGGCCGGTGGTGCGCTTGGCTGGGCTGAGTCTGTGGCAGAATCCCAGGCAATTTCAGCTCATCGCGTACCGCGTCAATGAGGATGACTCGCGTCGAGGCCCGGAACGCAATATGTGTTACGATTGGATGCAATCGCAACATCGACTTTTTTGCTTGTGAGCTAGCGTCGACCTGTCAGGAATGTTAATGAGACCTTGATCTTTCCCCACGACCGGAATCATAACACACCCCGTACCTATCCTCATTCGCGGCACCTCAGATGGTGATCTCACGGCTGGAGAGCGACATGGGGAATACGGACCTTTTCATTATATCGCCGGTACACCGCTGACGATGCACCAGCGTGGCAATTTGATTCGTACGGTGATCAGCGACCCTTGATCTTCTTGCCACTGTCCGTACAGTGCAGATCGATTGTTGTACGCAGAAGAGGTTGGCTCTCCAAATCGATCGCCACCCTGGAGATATCCCCAAGAGTCCCACATCCCGTCCGGCGACCTCAGCTAAGCCAGCA